>JMFS01016657.1:0-44377 GCA_000699545.1 Podiceps cristatus | reverse complement strand
ACCAGTCACGGAGCCACAGGTTAATGGACTGTCTTTAAAGAGATTTTTTTGTGTTGTTTTGGGGTTACTTTGTTAGCATGGTAAGTTGTTCAATGTGGGCATTTATTTATATTTGTGAAAGTGCAAAGGGAAGCTAAGCAATTCATTCACTATTTCTTTGCAACTTTCCCTTTCAGATGCAATAAAGCTGGCATAGTTCATGTCCTGCTGCACTCTCTTAGCAGAGGGTGAGCCAGAGCAGGGCCGCAAAAGCAAGGGGCAGGCTGACGGAAGACGAGTTCTGAACGAAGTGTGGGTAGGTTAGGGTAGGTTAGGTGCAGTGCTGAAATGTTTTCTAAGGGCTGGCTACATCCAGATAACCTTGCTCAGTCCTTGGGTTCTCGGGGAAGAAAGCTGTGGTTGAAAATGATGTATCTTTTTCATTCCATCTCTGTTAATTGTATGAAGCTGCCATTCTGGATTGCTCTGGATTGCTGTTCTCTAAATACATCTGTTATGTAGTAACATACATATTCTTTTTACTTTCTTTGTTATTTCTTCCTTTCTTTTTAACTAACAGAATAATAAATAGTATAAAACAAAATTCATGCTGCTTTAGTGAACTGGTCCCAGTTTCCCATTTTGCCTGTTGCAAAAGGACACTATCTCAACTGTTCCTTCTGTGTTGTTCTTCTTGTACCTAAGCTGTATTCAGCGCTTTATTCAGTCATGCTTTTTCTGTATCTGCTTGGTCGACGTTTTTGACTGTCCACCCCAGTCACAAGAGCTTTTGGGAACTGCTGGTGCTGGATGGAAGCCTTCTACATGTAATAAGGGGCTTACTCTCATTGTGTTTATAAGCAACTGGAGAGGGTGGGATCTGAAACTGCGGTATGATGAAATAGCTCTTAAGAATATTGTTAAAATGAAGAAATACCTATTGTGGACATTGACTTTGTTGAAACTCCTGGTTCAATCTGTTTAATTCAGTCACTTACTGTTGGGTCTACTGAGTACCTGAAATGAATATGTTAACCCTGAGTGCTGGACTTTTACTTCTGGACCTCTGATTTTGTTCAAAGGTTCATAAAAATTCATATAGCTAAATATCTTCCTGTTGATTACAGATCTGAGGAAGCTCAACTGTAATTGTTCCAGCAAGAATCCAAACTAAATTAGGTGATTGCCTTGAAATATATTTTTAATAATGAAAGTCAAAAAATATTTTGTTTTGATAATAATCATCTTTTTATTTTAAATGAGCCCTTTCTATTAATGAGAAGTTCATTATCTAATTCTTTTTGTTATATATTTATAAGCTTGTGATGATTTCTTAGTTTGGTGCATAATTATGCATTTCTCAAGGGGTTTTTCTTCTCCATAGCATTAGGAAAGTAATCTTAATATCTTGGAATGTCCCTTTTTTTCCTTTGTACTCCTTGGATTTCAATTCTTAACACTATTACCTGCATAGAAAGTTATTGAGCAGAAAGAATGGCATTTTTAGGAGCACCTCACCTTCTTTGGGTCCCTGGAGCACATACATATATTTATGGAGAGACCTATCTGAAAAAAAATTACGTATGTCTCAGTAATTGCTGAGTGCTATAATGATGTTTTGGATTGTAGGCTGTCAAGCTGTTAAGCTATTTCACAGTTGTTTGAGAAGAATGATAGAACTGAAAGTCTGGCCAGTACCATTTAAAAATAATGAGCAATGCCTCTGAGTATCTTTGGAGAGAGAAAGCTAAAAAGAATACTGTCAGTATGTGATTTAAAACAGAAGGGAAATACAGGTAGGCGGAGTTAAACTTTGTGTGCTTAGGCAGAATTTAACCCTATGTTGGTTTATGTGATCATAAATGCCCTTTCTTTGTAAAAACCCTCAAAGTACTTCAGGTAGTTTTTTTATAATGATGTGACAGACAGAGGTTAAAAAACCCCAGGCAAACCTGGTAGGAGCGTTGTTTAACACATACCTATTTTTTCAAATGGCTGTGGTTATGTGTGGCCTGATAGAGTGTATTTAGAGAGATGTATTTTAATGTGAAGGTTTTGATGCTGAACTTCTGAAAATATGGTTCACAAAGACTATGAATGATCTGAGCCTTTCTTACGCATCCCTTCCTGAGATGGTAAGGTTTAAATGCGGTCTTTGAGAGAAGTATTTTGAGCCTGCTTAGCCACCAGCAGACATTAACATGTTTTCTCTACATGCATTGATATACACAGTGTTTATAGCAAAATATCAATAACTATGAAAAGCTCATTTTGCATGGAGATGCCAAATTTAAATAAATGTAATATGCAAATAATATTTTTTGTGCTGAAGCCAAGTACCAAACTTTTACAATCCTCTGTTTTAATTAACATTTTTATAATTGGGGTGGTGAGGTGTATACATGTATTCGTACGTAAGTGATAGAGCAGTTCAGCTTCCCTATTTGAATGAACTAACCTTGTTTCATTCATTAGATAGCTATATCCACAAGACCTTGTGGGTGAATTTTTTAAGGACCTACTAGAAAGTTTAGTTTTAACTCTGGATGTGGGAAACATTCTGGAAAACAAAAGACAGTCAAGCCCTCATGTAATTTTGTGAAAAACATATCCTTTGCCTTCTATGCTTTGCATGCAGAAAGTGATGCCTCATGTCTTTACGTACGACTTAAACTCGCTAATTGCTCTGCTTTGTGGTGCTGTATTTAGGATGAGGAGTACAGCAGCCCTCAGGAACTCCTGCAGGCTCTCCAAGGTCAAGGACAGGCCTTTAGATAGCTCACAGATCATGTGATTATGTGCCTTCTGTTGATGGAGGAAGGTCTTTTTCATCCTGTAGTTAGGGGGAACTGTGTTAAAGGCTTGAGATGTCTATCTCCGACCACCATGCAGTTTTAAGTCATTTGTACTTAATGGGGTGCTGTGGGGCAATAACTTGACTACTTGGAGTAGTGAGATAAAAGCAGTATCTTCTGTCTTCTTACGGTCTTTTTCATTGTATAAATGATATTTTGAGGACTACAACTATAGAAAAATGTCTGGTCAAAAATTTTGGTAAATCAGCAGCCCCCGAGGCTATATTTTGCTACTCTGGTTCATAGCCCCACCACTTCTTTTATAAGGTTTAAGTGACTCTAGTATTTATCTTTTTTTTTTTTTTTTAATTAAACAATTACAACAATATGTTTGTGAGTACAGTTCATTCCCTTCTGCAAGGAATGCTTCCAAGAATACAGCTGATGCTACTTTATTGCTGTTTATTGCTTCTTTTTTGCTGCTTAATACTGGTTAAGTATTGGGATGGGTTGTCTGGGGAAGTGGTGGAGTTACCGTCCTTAGAGGTTTTCAAAAACCGTGTAGATTTAGCCCTTCAGGATATGGTCTAGCAGGTCTGGTGGTTTTAGGTTGATGGTTGGACTTGATGGTCTTAGAGGTCTTTTCCAGTCTCAATGATTCTGTGATTCTATTTGTGTTTCTTTGTCTTTAAGAGTATTGCAGTAGAGGTAAGAACTATATGTTAATGTGGTGGCTTGACCTTGGCCAGCTGCCACATGCCCACCCAGCTGCTCTCTCACTCTCCCCCCTCAACATGACAAGGAGAGAAAATAAGATGGAAAAAGTTTATGAACTGAGCTAAAGATGGGGAGGTCCCTTACCAGTTACCATCACTGGCAAAACAGGCTCAACTTGGGGAGAATTAATTTTATTGCCAGTTAAAAGTAGAGTAGGATGATGAGAAACAAAGACAAAACCGAAAACAACTTGCCTTCCCCCTCCCCTACCTCCTTCAAGGCTCAACATCTCTCCTTCATTCCTGGCTCCTTTATCTTCTCCCCTGTGAGTGGCACAGGGAAAATGGGGGATCAGAGTCTGTCCATGACAGTTCCTCTCTGCTGCTCCTTCCTCCTTATGCTTTTCCACTGCTCCAGCGTGAGTCCTCTCCATGGTCTGTGGCCCTTCAGGCTAATCCTGCTCCAGCATGGGTCCTCCATGGGCATTGGTTACTGAAAAAGAATCTGCTCCAGTGTGGGCTCTCTGCAGGTGGAGGTTCCTTCAGGAAATACCCACATTGTTCTGGTCCGGGGTCGTCCATGGGCTGCAGTGTAGGTATCTGCTCCAGCAGATCCACTCCATGTGCTTCAGGGAAATGCCTCCTTCACCATGGTCCTCTCCATGGGCTGCAGGGAAATCTCTGTTCCATTGCCTGGGGCACCTCCTCCCTCTTCTTATTCTCTGACCTTAGCATTTCCAAGGTTGTTTCTCACACTTCTTTCCATTACTCATCACTGCCTGGGCATCGTTTTGCCCTTTTTTAAATAGGCTTTCACAGAAGCACCACCAGCTTCACTGATGAGCTCAGCTATGTCCGGCAGTGGGTCCATTGCAGAGCAGCCCCTGGCATCTTCTCACAGACACCACTGCTGCAGCCCCCCTGGTACCAAAACCTTGTCACCAGCACCCAGTACACTAAGATGGAGGGAAAAAACATAAAGGCAGAAATTTATTTTGTTTTCTTTCTTACTATGGTTAGCTTCTTTGTCTCTTTTAGTATCAATTCAATTACAATAAAATTTGTAGTTATCACTTTCCTAAAAAGACTGGAGTGATTTTCTGAAAGGCAAACTGAATGGATGTAGAGTGTGTTTTTGCTCTCTAAAACCATATACAGAGAGATCAGGTTTGTATTTCTAAACTCTTGAAAGGTGGAAAGGGGTAAAGAGCAGTGCAGACAGGGTTTTGTCTCTGTATATGGTGTGTAGCATGCTGAAAATACTCTTCTTAATGTTAAGGAGGGCATTCTTTGTATACTTTTCCTTCTTACTGAATTACTTGTACATTTTTGAATAATCTAATTTTAAAGATCCTGCAAAAGTAATTTTATGTCCTCTTCCCTATTTCTTGAACAGCCTTCTTTAAATTTGGACTATAGTTGAAGTGATGAGAAGGTCTTCTCCTGTCGCTGAGATCGTAACTTCTTTATCATTATGAATTACGTTCCTTTTAGAAAAGTTGCCTGTTTGCAACGTTTTGCACACTGCTACTCTCCACTAGTAACCAATGCTGTTTGGTTAAGTATTTATTTAGTAGATCATCAGGAACAACATTTACTAAACATTGTGAAATGTTTCAATACCTTTGTTCTTGGGTGGCAAACTAAAGGCCTTGATTGTGCAAAAAAACGACATATGCATTTAATTTTCATCTACAAGTAGACATCTCCTGGCTGACTGGGATACTTAGATATTTGATGGCTTTTATTTTTCAGATTTTCACCATGAGATACTTTTTTGAGTCTTTGTACAGTTTCTCATGACTTTCGCATCCTACATTGATCTGTATTGGTGCCTGAAGCTTGAAGAATGCTTGGATAGTTCTGCAGAAGCTGTAATACCACCCTGTCTGAAGCATGGATATGCTGTAGGGTGGGCTTAACATTGCATCTTAGAAAGTATTTTCAATTTGTAATTTATATATCCATTCTGAAAACACTTTTTTTTTTCCTCTCAGTTTTGTGAACTTAAACAATTTATTTTGATGGGACAAGGCTTAATTGGTCCAGAGTTTTGTTTTATCAGAAATGACAATTAAAGAAAACATAAGTAATTCATAGTAAATAATATGAGAAAAATTCACTTTCATGTACAGTTTTAAAAATAGTGCATGAAAAAATAATTTTTGTCTTAAGCAGAGTTATGTTTCACTTCATAGTGATGTAATAATGTCATTTTCTGAAATGGCATATTTCTTTTATTTTTAGTGGTCATTGGCAGCTCTGAAAACTACAGTATTTTTAAATAGAATTAAAACAAGGTTTGTTAATGACGTACTAAAGTTAACCTTATATTTTATTATTTCAGTTGTTCATGGTGGACAATGGAGCAGATGACTGGAGAATAGCCATGACTTATGAGCGTATTTTCTTTATCTGCTTGGAAATACTGGTGTGTGCTATACATCCCATACCTGGGAACTATACATTCACATGGACAGCCCGACTCGCCTTTTCTTACGCTCCATCCACAACAACAGCTGATGTGGATATTATTTTATCTATACCAATGTTCTTAAGACTATATCTTATTGCCAGAGTTATGCTTTTGCATAGCAAACTTTTCACTGATGCCTCATCTAGAAGCATTGGAGCATTAAATAAGATAAACTTCAATACCCGTTTTGTTATGAAGACTCTAATGACAATATGTCCAGGAACTGTACTGTTGGTTTTTAGTATCTCATTATGGATAATTGCTGCATGGACTGTCCGAGCTTGTGAAAGGTAAGGTTGTTCTGTTTGTTTGGTTCTTTCTGTCTGTGTTTCTATTTTTCTCTCTTATTTTGCCTCTTCAGTTTTGGATTCAGGGAACCTAAATATTTAACGGAATGAAGCTTCCAGGTCCTTGGTATTTTGAGTGTTGATTGGGTTGTATTCTGTGTCACAGATTGTCAGGAATGCTTTGCCTTTTATTCTGAAGGACTTCTGCAGAGAGGTTTGTGCCATACTGTAGCACTGCAATTTGATTTCAGTGTTTTGATATAACTTTAGGTATGTTTGATAAGACACAGTGGACAGATACCATAAAATGTCTTTAAGGGTAGTTGTTGCTGTTCTGCATTGATAGGAGCTGTCATTTATTTTATTTGTAATTTAAATTTATTGAGGATAAGGTCAACAAAATGGCCATATAAAATTCCAGTGGGGAATGTTTAAGTTTGGTTTTGTTTTTGTTTGTTGTTTTTTTTTTAATTTGAGTTTTATTGTCTTGTAAAAAAAAAAAGCAAAATATTGTTGGGGAGTTGGTAAGATCAAAAAAAAGGGCACAGGGAGAACAAGTATAGTAATAACTTTTTTCTTCTCCTAAAAATCAAAAAAACTGCATTTAAGAGGCAGACTTTCATTCAATTCAGCTAGTTTTCTGACCTCCCCCCTACAACAGACTTCACTGTAGGTGCAGAATAAATGGCTATCAATGAGGACAGCTAGAAATTGGATTTCTCAAACATAGCTTTAACAAAAAAGAAGTGAGCTTCTGATTGGACAGGATTGCTAAAGAATGTAAGCTAGGTTAACTCTAAGGAGACAATTAGGATGATTTTCTATGAAAGATTTAATACCTAGCACAGTTCTTAGGTACTGGAATGATTTTCTTCTTATTTAAGCTGGAAGATCTTCAACATATTCAAGGCATTCGTGCTGCTGGTTGTTGACCATTTTGTTTTCTCTCTTCCTTTCAATGTCTGCCCATTTTAGAAGCAGTTTAGGGGAGTTATCTGTGACAGCTAGCTGATTTAAATCAGCAGTTAAGTTGCACACCAACTGTTATGCTTATGTTACTTTTGGAAGTTACTCCTTGCATTACTTCTCAATTTGTTAGTAAGAAAAATAACTGAGTATATATAAACTGAGTATAGAGATCATGTTGATGTTGTAGTTTTTATTGTTAAAATTGCCAGAATTGTGGAATGTAGTTTGTTGTATTAGATGCTTTGTGTCAATGTTGTTTCCTCATGTTATGGCAAGACCAATCATTTAAAAATGTTCTGAAAATGCCATGTTAACAGTGACATATTATAGTTTCAAAATATTCCCCATAGTGGGAACAGATGGAGCACTCTAGATATCGACTCAGTGTATAATAGCTGTATTTTAGTAAGCTTATTCTCATTTCAGATGTAACTGACTTCTGCAAAGCCTCTCCTCTTTGTCTCATATTCTTCACCTCTGTTCCCACCAGTTTCCTTTCAACAGAATTACTGCTCAGGAATTCCCAAGTGTCTACACAGGCATTTCCCAAATTGTCACTTGTGAAGTGGCTCTGAATAACTTCAGCGTCTATTGCTGTCACTGTTTTACGTATCACTGGTTGATAATCTGTGGTATTATTATTATAGGACAAGGGGTAATGACCTTGTCCTATAAAAACTAAAAGAGGGGAAATATAGACCAGATATGAAAAAGAAATTGTTTACAACAAGGGTGGTGAAACGCTGGCACAGGCTGCCCAGAGGCGGTAGCTGCCCCATCCCTGGGAACATTCAAGGCCAGGCTGGACGGGGCTCTGAGCAACCTGATCTGGTTGAAGATGTCCCTGATCAGTGCAGGTGATGGACTAGGTGGTCTTTAAAGGTCCCTTCCAACCAAAACTCTTCTATGATTATTATTAAAAAGTAGCATTAAATAGTCATTGTGTTATTAACTTTTTAATAGATGCACATTCAAAATAAGCTTATAAAACTTGTGCCTCTCACAGTGGAAATTACTGAAAAAGAACTGAGGCACTTCTGCATCACTGTGATCCTGGGGAGATGCTTATTTGTTTGGTCAGGTATGCTGAACTCAGGGTTGTGAACAAGGGTGAATTTTCTTCATCTGTCTGCTAAACTAGTAATGGATTTTCCACATTTTAATTTGCAGTTGCTGTCCTTGAAGTGACTGTAATGGTTTGGACAGTAAGCTGGATAGCCACTGGCAGCTCTAAAACTGAAACAAAACACAATTAAAAGCAAGTTAAATATAGAAGTGAGTATTAGATTAATATGTCTCTGGCATAATTACCTTCTGTCAGTGGAGTCCAGTCCAAGATTATGTTCCTTCACATTTAACAAAATTATTAATTTTATATTTCAAAAACATGAAAAGGGATATGTTTTGGCTTTGGGAATTAGATACTTGTGTCATTCATGCTAGTTGCACAGCCAATTTTGCATGCTTTGCCTGAGATTTTCCCTTGAGGGAATATGTAAGTATTTTGCCAAATGAATGATACTGGCTCTGGATTCCAGTTACTAATTGGTCCATCCAAAACCTGTAGATCTGTAGCCCATAGAGAAGTACCTTTTTAAACAAAGCTCTCAGAAGAAAACCCCAAAATACCACACATCGGAATGCTCTTAACACTCTGCCATCTGAAGTTAAACATCCCTTTTTGTATAGCTGGAGACAGATATAATAGCCATTTGTCATAGGAAAGGACAAATATGGCCACTGAATCTATTCTGTGCTGTGTAGAGGTTGTAGTCCTCAGAAGATGTCTCCTGAGATCTTAATGGCTTGGATTTGCTCGGTAGTTAAAAGAGTTTAGTTTACACAAATACAATACATTTCTTTCGTCTGCTCTTGATTTTTTTTCCCTCAGTTTTAACTAGAGGGAACGTTTATTTGGTGGAGTAGACTATTTTATGTACATAAAATGATCCTGAAAATAAATGTTATCATTAGAAGGAGTATTTGCTTGTTCCGCTTGACACTATTCATGGAACTCTAGTGACTTTTTCAATGACTTTTTCAGCAGAAATTAGGAATCAGGCAGCAGTCTGGTGGCTTTTTTTTTTTTTTTCATAAGGGGGGATACACATGAATGAAATTTGATGGTCTTTGATGATTCTCAGCATCACTCTAGCTCCAAGGTCTTTAACTTACATTATATAGTAGTTTTACATAAAGCTTTGCACTAGTGGTTTTAGTATTTCTTCAGTGTATTGAATCAGTTAGCTGGCCATCCAAACTGGAAGAATATGATGGTGATAAGATTTAATAGATTAAAATATTAAAATTTTGGAATGGTGATGGAACATTCTTATGTTATTCAATGTCCTTGGTGAGGGTGGAAGTCACAGTAGGCAGTGTCCTTGCTGTGGAGTTGTGTGTGCTCAGCATAAGGTGTTGCTGCTGGATGACACCCTGATTTTGAGACTTGTTCTAGTCATAGGCAGATTTTTGCTCAATGCGGGCTGTCCTGGGAATAGGATTGGAGATTTGGAAGCACTGCATTTCATAGTTATCCATCCGTAAGTGAAACCCTGTAGAGACAGGTTATGTGTTGAGGCAGGCGAGTTGACCGTCTTGAATAAAGACTTTGCTGCTTTAATGATCATTTGACTGATCACTCAATATACACTGAACTAAGGCAGGACATGTCTCTTTCGCAGTGCCTTAATGGCTGGTAGCTCCCAGAATGCTAATTATAGCAAGTGACACTTTGGGTTGTTGAGCAAGGTATTTTCCAGGGTTGCAGTTTAAGGTCATCCATAAGGGCAGAACATAGTACAGATAATGATGGTGGACGGCCAGCTGTGTATAAATGCGTTGCTAGGACTGCAGAGTAATCTGGCTGAGGGAGTTTGAAAGGAAAAGGTGGGGAAAACATGCAAGTGTTGCTGCGTACACAGTGCCAGAAAGTCTTACTTTTTTATTGCTCAAGTTTTTATGTCTGTTTTGAGGGGAAGATTACATTACAAAGGTTTCAATATCTGCCTTTTCACTGCCAGCCTCAGTACATTGCTATCTGACATACGTGGGCTTCGTAATGAAAATCTAAATTTTTTATTAGGCGTAACTCAATAGATGTTTGTGTTTATAACATCTCTGAGGCACATGATCTAGAACACTTATGAATATGTTACTTTTGTATATGAATTGTGAGCCCTGTAAGATTACTTTTTGCAGTCTCCCATAATGATGGTGTTACTGAAATAGCTCAGTGCATGGTCATCAGTTGTTTATAGCAGTTAAAATAGAAATATTCAATTTCTCAAAAAAAAAAAAAAACATGTATAGCGTTATGTCATTGGAAAGTCTGACAAATTTGCTTCACTTTTCTGTAGAAGACCTGTCTCTGCTGTGGGAAGTGTGCTGCTTTTCTAAGTTAGGTAGAAGGTAGTCACTCCTGTGGTCTTTTATTTTTTCTGTGCAAAGGAAGAAGGAACCTTGACTTCTGGATGCACACATGGTAACATGAGCCACACGGGCCCACATTAAACTGCTGTATGTCCAGAACAGCTCATATCACATGCCTGGAGTTACTGTGGATTTACAGCAGCAGAACTGGGAAAAGAGGTGGATTTTCTGCTTGCCCAGAGAGCACATTTTTGGCACCATTTTTGGTTCTGTTTGTACCTCTCTCTAATTTCTGGCAATGGAGTCAGTTCAGATTGAGTGGTTTGTTTAGTCAGCATTTCTTCCTCCCATCGGCTTCTGCTCTGTATTCTTTCCTTGATGTAACAAACAAGCAAACAAACAAACAAACAGGAAAAAAAGTCTGTGTGTGAAGTTAAAATCACAGAATCATAGCATCGGTTATGTTGGAAGAGACCTTCAAGATCATCGAGTCCAACCTTTAACCTATCACTGCCCAGTCCACCACCAAACCATGTCCCTATGTGCCACATCCAAATGTCTTTTAAATACCTCCAGGGATGGTGACAACCACTTCCCTGGGCAGCTTGTTCCAGTGCCAGATAACCCCTTCAGTGAAGAAAATCCTTTTCTGCTCTCTCCTCATTTGTGTTTTCTTTATTTATAAATAAATAAATATCTGTCTTAATTCTTGGAAATATGATGCTATCAGAAAGCTTTCAGTAAGCAGTTTACAATGACAACTGCTAGGCAAATGTTAAGGATGTATTTGATACAAGCAGGTGGATGCACCTAGACTTTCAGTTGTAATTCATGAAGGAACATATGTTTTTTAGCTGTCTAATTTCCTCATAGTGTGTGCTTGGCTTCTTTGGTTGGCTTCAGGACCTTATATGAAGTTGTAGACTGCACATATAATCCCAAGGCCACACTGCACTGGAAATTGCCTTTAGCAGTCTCTGCAGTGCCAGTGTGAAGATTCTTGCTCGTAGTTTAAAAACAAGCAAACAAACAAACAAGCTTGTGTATTTAATTTAAAACCCACTTTTAGCCCCAAAACCTCAGAAGCAATGATGTATCATTTTTATTTTTTTCTACCTAATATGTCTAATTACTCTCAACAGATCAAATAATGCTTGTGTATTGACAGTGCTGGCTGTTTATCACAATTCCTTACCTTTTTTTGGCTCACTGAAACTATAATATGCTACTTGTAGTGAGGTTTCTGTAGTGGTGGCAAAAGTTAACTGTTAAATATTCAAAACAGTGGTCAAAGATGACCCATCATCACCTTGACTTGAATCTGTGCTATGGATGAATGATTACCTGCCTTCTAGTATTAATTCCTGGTTTTGCAGACTGAGTGTAGATTTACTGTAAATGTTAGGTTACTCTTTTATGATATTTACATCTCAAAGCAACTTATAACTAAAACCAGATGAAACTGGTTGCATTTTCATAGCAAATGTTACCAATACACATGAGATGTATTTTTTTATCAATGAAAGCAACAAGGGATTCTATCACAGAAGTACATCAGTGAATGTCTGATATACATAACCTAGATCCAAAAAAGAACAAGTGATCCAAATAAAATTTGGCTTGCTACATGTATCCAGAATGATTAATAGCTAAATTATGTGTTCTTCAGCTGCTTGAAGACAAAACAGTTTATGTACATTTAATGGAGGAAGCAGAGGCACCTATTCTAATGCCTAATAAATTCAAATTCTTTTAAATTCGTATTTTCCTTCCATTTGGAACAGTGCTGTTTGTGTATTCTCAGCAAAAGAATTTTGGGAATACAAGTAAGAACATATTCCTTGGTTTGTTTGGATTTCTCGAATTAGTCTTCTAGCTGTGGAAAGTAACAGTAACTGGTGCAGTAACTTGGTAGATACAGTCATCCTTTCACAAAAATTTATCAAGCCAAGATAGATCAGTGTTTCTGTAGTTCAAAAATAGCACACCCAACTTGGGGGAAGGGAGTGCAAAAGACAAAAAGTAAAAAAAACAAGCACAAAAAAGTCTCCTTGCTTACTTAAAAAAGATCTATCTGTTTTTCAGGGTCATCTAACTAGAGCAGGAAAACCTTTTTTTTTAGGTTAAATTCCCTTTTATTTACAAAGGATTTATAAGTACAACCGTTGTATGAGAACAGAATGAAGTGGGAAAAGCTCATGTATAGTTCCAAGGTGTCATAAGAATGATTAACAAAGTGAAAATTATTTCTCTAAATGCAAAAGTCTGAGGAGAATGACAATACCTATAAAGGAGTACTTACCTGCTTTCAAGGACAAAGTTGTGTCGTGTGTTGTCGTGTCCCGTGTGTTGTGTCCCGTCCCGCGCCAACCTCCCCCCCCCGCATTAATCTTGAATCTGTAAAACATAATTCAGGAAACAGTCTTTCTTCTGTTAAGCAAGAATGGTTGTACTCACTCCGGATTCTTTCTGATAAGAGAACAATTTATAGACTTTTTATTTAAATCTTTATTTCATTAGTGGATCCAAAGATACATCCTCTTTTTAAATGCAGTAGTTCATTTTTTCCCTGCCCATTTTAACCAACACCTTAAACTATTCAGAATATTTTGGTTCAAAAGGAGCCAAAACTATTTCTCATAATACTTTAAAAGCAGTCCTTATAAAATATGATCATACTGAAGCAGATATCAATTTCTTATCACTTCAAAATATAATTTGATGCTCCAATAGCTCCAGTATTTGAAAAATACACCTTGAAACAGGGATTTAGGCTTTACTACTGGTTTTCTTCTGCTTCTTGATCTGGATATCAGGCCACAGTGAGGAGTTATAAAGTTTGTATCATGGTTGTCACTTCAGTGCTAATAAACAGGTAATATGGTGACCGAACTCTGACCGTAGGTATTAAAGAATTCCTTTTATTGGGAACTTACAATTCAGTCCTAAAAATTCAAGTCTACAAGATCAATTACAGGACACAGTTAGTGTGCGGAAAATTTCACAGTTTAAAGAAATGGTTATATGGAGGGAAACATCAGATGGTACATTTTAAATATTTGGCATGTTCCTTATTTTCTTTTTCTGAGCACCTCTCTTTTTTATTTTGTTGTCTCAATACATTCAAATTTTTTTTGATTGGGTAGTTTTTTTCCTAAAAGTTCAAAATCAGCTATAGTTTTTGCTACAGCTGTTCTTGAGATGGTAAGTGATTTGCAGCAAATTGGTAGTAAGCATTGCAGAGACATCGCAGTAGTAGCTGGCCTATGCTTATAATTTCTGCTTGTAGTTAACATGTATATGGGGAGTGCAGCTCGCCAGACAAATCTTTACTACTGGTAGATGCCATACCTTTACATTTTTGCAGGTTACTTTAGTTTTTACCAGGTTATTTGGTACTGGTTTTTTTTTTTATGCACAGCTGGAAAAGCCTTATATTAGAACTACTTATTCAAAGGATCCCAAACAGTTTTTCCTTTGGTATAGCTCAGTTATGTACACAAGCCCATAATCCCTATGTAAACATTTGATATTTAAATCTGCAACAAAGTTTAACAGGAATTACAGAGAGCCCTAATTTTTGTCATGCAGCAAACCAGTTCCCTGTGAGTGGAAAGGTCCCATCACCAGCCCTTCGGGATTATTATTGAGATACTTTCATAGAATCACAGACTCATAGAATGTTTTGGGTTGGAAGGGACCCCCAGAGCCCATCTAGTCCAACCCCCCTGCAGTGAGCAGGGACACCATTACCCAGATCAGGTTGCTCACAGCCCCGTCCAACCTGGGCTTGAATGTTTCCAGGGATGGGGCCTCCACCACCTCTCTGGGCAACCCGTTCCAGTGCTTCACCACCCTCATCGTGAAGAATTTCTTCCTTATATCCAATCTAAACCTACCCTGTTTCAGCTTAAAACCATTACCCCTTGTCCTGTCACCGCTGTCCCTGCTTTATCAGTGTTGAGTTTAGAAATGGCACCTTCCTTCTCTTAGTGGAAATGGAAGAGGACACAACTCTGTCTGCAGGACTTGATCTGTATTGCTGACTATAAGAAATTAATCCTGCAGCAAATAGTTGCTACCAAACCGGAATGACGTGTATGGCAGGGATTAAGGAGATTTGCCTTGACAGGACACTCCCTGGGTCAGTCTGTGAGGTGGGCACACTTGTCACAGGCATCTCTCACTGAGGAGTCAGACCAAAGGTTCTATCAGTTCACTTGCCTTCTGTTCCAGGGAACTCACCCTTAGTGTTTCTTTTTAACTTTTCCATGTACCCCCCTCCCCAAAAAAAAAAAAAAAAAAAAAAAAGCTTGTTAGTCAAAGGAAAAGTAACAAAGTAGTAGAGGGAAGGACATTTTGTCTTGTGTATTCATTGCAAGTGACAAGTTTTGGCCCGAAACGCAGGAATTCTCATATCCTGATATCTCTGTAAAGCCTCAGTGGTATTTCTGGACTGAAATCCAGAGACCTTTTTCACTTATATTTATTCTGATTTATTTTAAATATTTTTATACAAACAGTCTACATTCTAACATTTGTAGTATGTTTTAGACATTTGTATTTGAGTAATTGAATCAGAAGGAATGCATTATCATTTGTTTCAGAAGCAGCTTGTTCTCATTTTTCCTCCGTCACTATCAGTGGGGTCTGTATGTGTTCCCAGGGTCTCGGTGTTCTCTGATGCAAAGTGCTCACTGACAATGAATTTGGAGTTAGGGCTGTGATACATGACTTTCTTAATCTTTGTGCAAGTATTGGTGTGTGTTATCACCTACACTCATGCTTCCAAAGACAGTGATGTTATACTAGTTCGGAGCTTGTAGGCTGATCAATCAAGAACATTCCTGAATTAGAACACAGAATATGAATCTGTTTTCCCTAAATCAGAGTGATATCCAATATTTCTTTTTAAGGATTGTTCTGTGTTAAATGAAATCCATTGGCAAAATTCCTATGGATTTCCACAAGTGGTTCACTGAATTGAAGCCTGTTAATAGCAAAGTGAAGCTATCAGTGCAGTGTGAATTGGGCAAGCATCCTGGATTATTTAAGTTGCAAGCTTCTGGGTCAGGAGCTGTCTTTGTTCTGTGTTTGCACACTGCTTAGCACAGTGGTATCCAAGTATAACACTCTACCTCTATGATATTGCAGTACTAACAAATGTAATAATTTCTGGTGAGGGAAAAAGGGAGGTAAATGCTTCTGAAAACTGGTGATGTTCAGATGAAGATGAATGCCTTCATCTGTTGATACAGCAGTTTAAGACGAACTGTTCAATTTTGATCGAGGCCGAGCATGCTGACAGCTTGTGCTGAGAACGCTGCCCAGGCAGGAGTAATGCCCGGCTAGCTGGCTTCTTTTCCCCGCAGAGAATCGCTGCCAGAAGCGGAGAAGGCTCTGTAGTTGCACTTGCAGAGGGGAAGCTCTGTTCATGTCCGTCTGGTAGCTGGACCTTAATATCCACTGTCTAGTCAACTGTACTCTCGTTAGGTGCATGCTAGCACTTCATACAGCACTATGCTGCAAACATACATCAGGTTGAGTTGGAATGGGCTTGCACTGAATGGAGGTCTCTGTGCTTGCTATACTTGCTATATTTATGGTGTCTGCGAGGCAGTGCTTAAGTGTGTCTTTTGATGCCAAGCTTGCCATCCAAAGAGACCAGTCCCTGATCACTGGGAAGGTGTGATGAACATAAAAAATATTCCAGATGTCCCAGAGCAGCAGCTACATGAATAGAGTAAGAACAGAAACGGTAATAGATGGTGTTGCTGCCATGGCACTACAGCCTTGTTTGGAACCTGATGCAAAATCTGTGAAAGCCAGTGGACTTGCATTGACTTCAACGACTTTGATGATAGAGCTAAAATGATTGCATCCTGACTGTGTAATCATGCGAATCATGCCAAGTTGTTAGGATGACCCTTCGGTGCAAACTTAAATATCAGTTGTAAGGAATTGTCTACAGGTTTGAAGCCAGGTTTTGCAATGCTAGGAAATAGAGATATCGCAGCCTCTGTTACTGGCACAAGTGTGCATGAAAAGCAGCATTGTCATCACCTTGGAATAACTATCTCAATCCATGTTTGTGTGAGAGAGAAACAGAAAAGGACAAGGATGTCTGTTGATAACTAGGAATAAAAGAGCTATTCGGGGTGTGTGTGTGTGTGTGTTTTTAAAAGATTCATTTATTCTATTAATTCACCAAATATTTACAAATAACTTTGACTTGCAAAAGATGACTTGCAAGGTGAAAACAGCAGTAAAAAACAGTGTATGCTGTCTTTGAAACAATAAAACATATTGTAATAAACAGACAAGAAATGACAGAATGATTAAAGATGTAACTGTAGGACAGAGGATTTTTTATTAATGTTAATTTAGTCTTCTGTGATAATCATGGTCACCTGGAAGTGTAAACAAATAATACCCTTAATATAAACTAGGTGGGATTCATATTGTAGGTATGCCAGGACTGCAAGATTGTGTCCCAGTCTTCGGAGTGCAAGGATGTTCACCAGTGCTTGTTTTGTTATGATGACATAACAAAGCAGGCAGTGATCACATTAAAGAGTATTCTTAATTGTAAACTTGAGTAGACACAAATGTAGTTACATAGCATTTGTTTTGTCTCATTGGACAGGCGGCGTTAGAAGTATATTGAGTCGTAGGCAACTTTGGAGTACAAAGCAGAAAGGTTTTAAAAGCCTAAGAATTGAGAGTTGTGAACAAAATGAACATGTTTCAAAGATCAGGATTTTATATAAGAAGATTGGGACACTAAAAACTATCTTTTCTGGAGCCATCTCTGCAATCCAGGGGTCTTCACTTACTACAGCTATGCTTTAATTTCCTTGCCTATAACGCTGTGACCCTATAACGCTGGGCATTTTCAGCAGGTGCAAAGAGATTCTGCAAGCAGAGTATGCACAACAAAGTAAATATTACTTACTAATGCACCCAAAAGCTAGCTGGAATTTAGTGAACTACTAGACTAAACGTTACCACCATGTTAAGGCACCAAAAGAGCCTTTGCTGGCCAGGCAGGCGTGAGCTAGGCGGTGAAGGTCTGGCCTCCACAGCTCCCAGGGACAGTCCCCTGTGCTGCTGCGGTGCCACCTCCTGCCATACCACTGGCACTGATGGATGGATGATCCTCCCTTACCCCAGCCAGACCAACCAGTCTGACTGGCCTTCTGTTTTTTTCCTTTAGCACTTCATACCTTTCCATGTTGGGGTTTTACCTCTTGAATCCTTGAGCTACTAACCATCCTCCTCAAGCAGAGGAGGTGTAGTTACCTTCTGGTTAAAGTAAAATTTAGTGATTATGACCCAAGACACTGCTAGCTTGTGCGTATCCATTTTGGAAGACATTCTTCATTTGCAGAAAATCAAACGTTTGCATCTTGCTGCTTGAGCAGAGTAGCTGCTTGTAACTTTCGTTGTGTTTCTTTCTTAGGATCAATAGCAGACCAACAAAGATATAAACGGCACAGTTTCAAAGTAATATGCTTCTGGTCATTGCATGGTAGAGCAAGTGGTTAAGTAGAGATGCAACTAAAAATCTTTAAAAATTTGGGTCAAAACCTATGCAGGTTCAAGCTGTGACCTGGTGATCTCATGCTCTCATAAGTTAAATCAGCTTGAGCCATGAAAATCTATGTTCAGGAATGAGTACTGGCTGAATAACTGGTGATAAACTATCTAGGAGTTAATGATCCCGTGATGTGGAATTGTCCCTTTTTATAAGACTTAAACCACTGACTAATTATTATGTTTAAAGTCTATTATCTTTTTCATAAACATGAGAGATAATAATATAAAAAAACCTAGCTGAAGTACCTTGTCTTTGCAAAAAGGACTACAAACCAGTCATGCTTTTCTGCCCTTAGTTTGCTGCATATTATCTGTCTCATGATCTCTGGATGTTTTTTAAATTAAACAAAATAACAAGGAGTCAAAAGACATTGTTGGCGTAAGTGTTAAGCAGAAGAATTTGATATAAAAGGAAGAAAAAAACAGCTCGAGGATAGGTCCCATTTCCCACCTGCACAGACCAACATCTCCGCTATTAGGAGAAAATCTTCCCCTACTGGGGAGAGACAGTACACACAGCAAGGTACTCTGTGGTTTTACTTCCATGACCATGGAGAGGACATGAGGAAGTGGGATGGAAAACCCACCTTGACCCTAGAAGAAAGGGTACATGAGTTGAAAAAGTAAACAATCCCAAATAAGGGTTCTTCCAGGAAAAGCGCTGCTCCGGTTTCCAATGATCAGTCCCCCAGATGGGGTAGAAGGTCTTCTGATCCGTACTTACAAGATGTGAGTAACAAGGATGAGATTCGACCCCATGTGTCCCACTTGAAACCCATTTGTTGATAGCGGATGGATATAGGACATAAGGTCTAAAGGGGAGAAGCTCTGGACAAGAGTATGGAAGAGCATGAGAGGTATTTTGGATAATAATCAGTCATGTCAGAAGGGTCAGTGGACTTGTTTTGAATTCAGTATTTGGCCCGAGAATTGTGTAGGATGTTTTTCTTTGTGACCTTAGTGTCAACCCAGAAGCTGGACTGCATATTGCTGGGCATGCAATAGCATATGTGGGAAACGACTTTGAAAATGATTTACATTAAGTAATAGCCTTCTCATAAAAATCATTTAACTCTTTACAAAGTTTCAGAAAGACGATAACTTGATGTTCTAATTCCTTGAGTTAAAGATGATCTCTTATGTTATTTTATACTTTAAAGAATGCAGTACATGTAACCTGCAAAGCTTCCCACAATCTAAAATCAGAGATCCAACATTGCCTGAAATTGAACAGTGGGATTTCAGATCAAGTACTTATGCCCAAATGTCTTTTCCTTTTGACTCTGTCTTTAATCATTCATCTTTTCAGAAAATCATCATACACCTTCAGACTAATGAGCTTCTAAAATTGTAACCTCAACTGTTTAAACTTTGGTGTTAAATTGCAGTCTTTCACAGTAGATTCTTTCCAAGGTATTCAAAAGCAAATTATGTGTTACATTTAGTTAATTTAACACCATAGACGCTTGTCATCTCTCAGTAATACTTGCAGCATTAATTTTGTTCCCTTTCCAAGCCTACTAGTGTTTAACAAAAGTTGCATGTGATAACTCTTGATAATACTGCTTTTAGAGTGGCATTTGCTCAAACAGTTGAATCTCCTTGCAAGCAGATCACATCGGTTGCCTTCCTTGTTCTTTGTGTGCTGGGAGGCAGAAGACCTGCTGACGCAATCAGTGTACCGCAGCAGGACAGTTGTCCTTCAGTGATTATATTTCTGATGTCAAGGAGTACGATTTCTCTTGATTTTTGGAAAATGAGATCTAACACAGATAATCGGCCAAGAAGCAGATGCTGTGGCCTGATGTTCTAGTGTCTGCTGGAGATGCAACAATCTGCACCAGGAACTACATCCTATCAGTTCATTTTCACTTTCATTCAAAGGAAAAGAAAAACTTAGATGAAAATAACGTTAGCATGCTTTTAATAGGATCAGCCCTAATGCTTTGCTGTTACTTAGGTAACCGTCAATAGTGGTGTTGGTAGTGAAAGTTTTATTATATGGACAAGAGTATGCTAAATGTATACAAATAATTTATAAGTTCTCAAAAATATTAAAAAGTGGAAATTTTTAGTGGAAAATGCTGTAACTTAGTTATATAGAAGGTGTTCTGTTTGTTAAAGTAGGAAATAGAGAATCCTTCCTACAGTTCTGTTGTGACCTTGAACAAAGTCACTTAAGCTGTTTGTATCTATTCCATGCAGAGAATTGTATTTACTGGTACTGTTCGGTGTGGTGTCCTTACACTGAATAACAAAATGGTTTGAACATACCCAGCAAAATTTCCTATTAAAGTATGATCACAGTCATAAAATAAGCTAGTGCTTTTATATTGTTTAAAATTATTGTACAGGTAAAGGTGCAGTTTAGCTATACGCATTCTGAGGAGCAAGGGGAGGGGTGTGGTAATGCAAGAAATGCTGCTAATTCTGTGTGCTTACATTTTGCTTTCTCACGCCTTGGGGAGAGATATTCAGAAAACATAGGCTATGCCCTGCAGAAGGCTGTGTGGCTGTACTGCAGCTCCGCACCTCCTTCTCTTCAGTCACAACTCCTGAACCTAAAGGAGAAATTGATTAAAGATGGGTGACATGGAAAAGACTGTAGATATCAAGTATTTTCCAGGGATTTTTAATCCATATAGTTGGAAGTCTTTGTCCCCTTGCCCTTTGGGGGACCCGTGACTAAATTTCTTGAACTCAAAAGTCACAGTCTAGAGAAACCCAAGATCTTTTTCTTTTAAAGCTGAAAGATAATTTTACTTTTAGTTACATCTTTTCTTGAGTTCTATAAAAGGTAACATTGAAATGTTCCTCTTACAGGATTTTTTCAGTATGTTAAATATGCCTTGCTTTTACGTTTTTATCATGACTATTTTGTAGCTGCAGAAATACAACTGAGGTATAAAGTGGTCCCAGCTCTACTAGAATGAGACACACATCTTCAGTTCAGTGTCTAGTCCTCTTCTTCATCTCCTGAACCAAACATCTGCTGCTGAATCTCTCTGACTTGTTTATTCTTTAATGTCATGGACTTTTGATAATGGAATAAGGTGTCTTGGCCCTGTAAGCTGGTGGTCATTACTCATTTAAAACGAGAGGCAGAACCTAAAAAAAAAAAAAAATATCAGTCTCTTTTTGTTATCCTTATGGTACTTTCAAATTATAATCTCAGATACTTTTTATGAAGCAGGACAGCTGAAACAACTCTGCAAAAAAAGTTGTAGCTCTGCAGTCATCTTTGGAGCTCTACAGATGCCTGTGATTTCTTTTTTTCGATTGAATTCATTTGCTGTTATATATGTAAAGTCTTCCAGAAGGCCAGTTCTGCCAAGCAAGTGAAAGGAGGAGGATTAATACCTACCTAAAGGCAGCATTCTTCTTGCTAGAACTAGGCATACCCTTCCCCATGTTTGTCCCATTAGTGAACTTCTCTTGTTTCTATAGCCAAGAGAGCACTATAAATTAGATTTCAAATTTGTTTAACATTTCATCTTCCTGCTCATACTTTTTGTTGCAATTTAATACTAATTATGTTGACAGCCTTTATGAACCATTCCAGAGTCTGAAAAAGCAATAATTCGTAATAATCGAAACTAAATCTGGTTTTCATATCAAGTCTGTATAGTTACAGACAGCATGCACAAGTTCACATGTTCTCATCCTGTACATCTTTAATTAAGCATGACCCCTCATTATGTGCGTGCCTGCCTGAATCATGACCGAAGAGTTAAGTGTGAAAGTCACATAGATACCTCACACATCTACTGTATGATTTGCCTAGAAATTATCAATAGAACATTCAATAGGCATTAGATAATGTTTTATTAAAGGATTTTTCCAATGTGTTCAACAGGTAGACTGAAAGAAGTGCTGTAAGTGTAGATAGTGCAGAAGGTAAGTTTGGATGCCATTCCATCCAGACTTCTCCCCTCCAGGATGGCACAGAGTGACAATATGTAACTGCTCTTTATTGCTGAAGGTGTCACCTGCTCGAGTTCCTTCAGAGCACAGAATTTCATTCCTTTCTTCAGTGCTTCACTGGTATCAATAGGAATGAAAAGGCAGGAAGTCTTGAATGAAGGCCAAGATACCAGGCAACAAAATGATCTTGGTAAAAATAATTTGGCAGTAGAAAGAATTCTGTCATGTGCATGGTCTTTAGAGAAAATACTGCAAGGTCTTTTTTTTCTTTTTTCTTCTTTTCTTTTTTGGTAAATGTTTCCCATCTAAATGAGGGTGCTCCCTGCAGAGTAAGTGAACTTAAAAGTTACTCTGTCCTGAAGCCAACAACAAATGAACTTGAAGATGCAAATTAGCATAACCAAAAAGCCGGATTTTAATATCCTTTTTTTATGAGAAATTAGGGTAGTCAGACTTCATATAATTTCACAGTATTACAGAATTTGATGGCAACTTCTGAAGGCCTAAAACACAGTAAAGAAAACCATTAACTGAATCTGGCATTTTTAGCATACTATGGTGAAGATCTCATAAGCATTTTATTTTTTTGGATGGATTTAGTGGGGCAATACTTATGGGTTCAAACCTGCAGAGGTCTGTATGTGCAAATGGGGATGATATTCCTTTATTATTATCAACAGAGTTAAGCACTGAGTACAGCTATATTACATTTCTGATAGCCTGACTGAAACTATGGTATTCTCTCAACTTGCATTTGCCTTGAGAGACTTGTGACAGAAGTCTGATCCATGTACGTGCTCACTCCACTGTAAGGCATATGGCAACAGAGACACAAAAATTTATCTTCTGTGTAGATAACCTTTCTTGATCCCCAGTAAATGAATGTCTCTAGATCAATCAGAAATTCATGCTGAAGTATTTTCCCAGCCTTCTGATCGATTTGATGAAAGAAAAAGAATTGAAAAAGGGAGAACACTTTTTTTTTTTTTTTTTTTTTAAATATTGACAGCCTCATGCTGAAGTTACATACAAAATATAAGTGGAAAATATTTTTGTTACAAGTGCTTTCCTGGTTTCATTTTTGATATAGCAATATTTAGTTATGCTTTTATACTGCTGCATGTTTCGTAACATTAAATGTACTAACTGTCCCCAGTACCTCAGAAATGAACTGGTAGTGAATTTGGCACAACTTTCAGTTGACTCTCAAAAGTACACAGACTTCAGGTTTGGAATTGTCTTTATAAATATTCAGTAAAATCTGTTTAGTTTCAAACAGTGTGACTTATAGAAGCTAAACTCAATACAGCCTTTCCTTTTCATAAAGGAAATTAAAATATATTCAAGGAATAAGTACACTTTAGTTTGATTTAAGTTAAGCATATGGCTCTACCAGTACCCATGATACAGGATGTGAGCCTAGTCCCAAATCTGAGGCAGTCAATGAAATTTTTTCCACTGACTGCAGTTACTTGTAAAGTGCTGTGCTATAGAAGACAGTTTTATTTTCCAGTTTATCTAGAAAATATATTTTGGTGAATCTGCAAGATATGTTGTGGTTTATTTCTAAGCAAAAGAAAATTGGCTTCAGTTTGGGGGTTCCACACTCCCCCATCCCCCCCTTTGTTGGTCATCTATTTCCAATGTTCATTTCATTAGAGAACATGTTTATATTCTCATGAAGTTTGGGCTAAAAAAAAAAAAAATAGGCTTTATGGCCGTGAACTTGTACTTCATTCCTTTTTAGGGAGGGCAATACATCAGTTTCTGCTGTAGAAAACCAAGTTACTGAAAAGTGGTAATTTGCATGATAATAAATCAAATTAGTTCTATGAGAGAAAAATACCTGTAGAGTGCTCAGTTTTTCACAAATTCTTCCCTGAGAATTCAGCATCCACTTTGCAGTATAATTTCCCTTCCAATTTTCTCCCTCTTTCTCCCATGTAGGAGAAAAAGAAAGGCTATCTTTTACCTAGTTATGTCATTTTATGTCAGAAAAAAAGGCTGGGCTTAATTTTAAGTGCATAATGATTAATTCTGTTTCTAATTTCTAAAACTTCTATTTCTGAAGTTTTTCTTCAGCAAATTACTTCAGATTCTTTAGACATTAATAGATTCTGATAATCTAGACTTTAAAAAAAAAAAAGAAAATACAAACTTTTCCTCCTTGTGAGGAGGGCTCATGTGCATAAAATAGTAACATGATCTCCAGAGAAAATGCAAAATGCAAGATGGGGGAAAATTTTGGAAGGGAATTAGTTGCTAGTGAATATAATGAATGATTCACAGTAGAGCTCATTAGGAAACTCTTTGGTATTGAATGATTTGTATTTCTATCATAACACAGCTTTAACCAATACTGTTACAGACTTTAAAAATTAAAGCAAACTGTAAAAACAAGTTTTATTCTTACTGTATTGACAAATGTCAAAGATTATACTGTGTAAAAAAAATGTCTGTCAGCAGAAAGGAAGGATATGTGCATATATATGTCTTTTAAAATAAGATTACAAGTGCAGTGCTGAAAAATAATAGTTTTTTCCTCAAGATGGCTTATGTCACTTGTTTACTTCCTTCATGCATTATAATATTCTTTTAACTGTGTATTTATAGTAGCTTCTTTTTTTGAACCTCATTTGATAAAGATGATATACAGAACTACAAAAAGAGCAGCTCTCGGATATTTTCAGTTTTATTTCTAATAGTCACTGTGTTTGCAGTCTCAGTACTTTCTGGATTACTTGTTGAATTCTGCTTTGAAAGCAGAGCTGTTGTTTACTCAAAAGAGTGTTTTGCCAGGGATTGGAACCGAGATGTTGCCTTCTCCAGCTCTTGTTCTAAACCTTTTAGGCAATATCTCTCTCCACTAGAGTAAAGAGTCATGCTCTCTCCATTTTGAATTCAATTTAAAGTTGAAATATCTTCAAAAAGATATTTTGGTATCCTAACATGGCACTGAGATGAAGATGGTGGTGTCAGTCAGCTTTGTGCTTGACAAGAGAGTTAAAGCAAGTTTGCTCACCATGGTGAATGCTCTCATCATTAAGCTGCTAGAGTTAAAGAAAAAGGGTGTCAACAGCTCTTTTTCCTGTGCAGTTTGGGAAGCCTGTTCAGTTAATTGCTCCCTAAGAATTTTTCCATCCATCTTACTCCACGTATGGATACCGAGGCATTTAAAGGCCTATTTTGCTGCTTTGGGACATGCTGATATTTTTGGCAAAGTGAAGAATTTTGGTGTTATGCAACTTTTGGAGGTCTAATTTAAGAGATTTTTTGTAAAAAAAAAAAACCAAACATGTTGTTATAGAGGACTTTGAGTTTATTGGGTTTTAATCAGAGCTTTGAGCATCCAGGCTAATCAAACTTTGGGGTATGGGGCTGAAATCTTAGAAGGTGAAGACCACCAAAATAATGATAAACTGTAACAAAGATGGTTAACTTCATGCAGAGAGTCTGTCAGAAACCTATGAAAAATGAAAACGTGATATTTCATTTCCAAAAAATGAGGCAGAAAATTGTATGACGATAAAGTATTTTGTGCTACAGTTGTCCATCCCTGGAGCAGAACTGTAATTTGCAATGACAAAGGTACTAATGTGTTTTTGTGAGGACTAAAAAGTACCATATGATCATGAAATTATGGACCACATTGTAATACATGTGCTAAAGTTCATGAATAAAGATTGTTCCAGACCTTACTGTTTTGGTGCTGATTGTTACTTTTGATCCAGCAGCTAACAACAACCTTTAGCACCTAAGTTTGTCTCTTAGCTCTTGAGTGATACGAAGCATGCTTAGTTTTTCTGCATAGTCTGGGCATGTATATGGGAAAGGCTAGACAGTTCAGTTTTTAAAATCCAAAGGCAACATTGTGAAATGAGAAAACTGTTTTTGTTGGAGACAGAATAACATCAAATGTAAATGAATTTCAGTAGAGCTGGGAAAAGATGAATCCCTGAGCCTGTTCCATAGCATGAGGAAGCTAAATCTATCCAAAAGAAGGTTGCCTGAAAAATAATAAAGTGTACT
The DNA here is from genome assembly GCA_000699545.1 of Podiceps cristatus. NCBI lineage: Eukaryota > Metazoa > Chordata > Aves > Podicipediformes > Podicipedidae > Podiceps > Podiceps cristatus. The sequence continues at coordinate 18,231 of JMFS01016657.1, read as the reverse complement.
GGTCCAAATACTTAACATTGTGTAAAATTTTGCACCAAGGATAATTAATGTAAATTTTCTGAAATGGGAAGAATCAGTCCTGTAACCTTCATGACAGCTGCTACTGTCAATCACAGACAGAAAGGTATTCCTATTGGCCTTGATTACTTTTTTATTTATCTTGTGCATATTTTATTAAAATGAGCCATGTTCAGGCACAGTGAACCTGATGTTTTTCAAAGCACGATATATGTTTAAAAATCTCTGCTGCAGGCAGAGCTCATTCAGGTATCTAGGAGTTAAGCATTTATTTAAGACTTCAGGTGAAGCTTTTCAAGCTTTAGTGTTATTCATTATTCTACTGGGTCCAAACAAGCTTGCTGGAAGGAAATATATGCTATAGCTAAGTTTAAATCCCCAAACATGCATTTCACTTCATTATTATGCTTCTAAATGTTGAAGAGGAGAAGCATAAATTTTTACATTTTTTAGGTTTAATTAGCCTAGCCATTATTAGGATGTTTCTTGAGATACATAATGATACTTGTAACAGCAAAGCTTTATTGGCATCCAGAATGTGAGATGGAGAGAAAGGCAAAGTAAGAATTCTGAAATGGATAAGCATGGGAAATAGTAAATGGAAATATTTTAAAGGATGGTCAGCAGAAACTCTTGCAAAAAATAGAATAGAAGTCCTGGTCCCAGAGAAGTCAATGGGAACTTTGCTGCAGACCTCAGTGGAGATAAGATTTTATTTCAGTTACGCTGCTGCAGGAACAAAATAGCTTGAAACTGCTGAAAAGAACACAGTAGGAGTAAGAATATGTTTATATTAGGGGATTAGCGCCAAAGGTGTAGTTTGGGGGGGTGGTGGGAGTGTTTCTTAATTGAGACAAGAAAAAAATTCTCCTTGAGCAAACTCTCTAAAAACTTTCATAAGACACTTCAGTGTTTTCATATAGCCTAAGACCTTCTGAAGCAGTAGTTAACCACTTTATTCACAGCAGTATTTTTTTGTACACTGATACTGAGCACTCCTATCTTTCCTGCTGTTCCTCTTATTGGATTGCTGTCTGTCACAAATTTAAAGATTTCCCAGTTTCCCAGTACTTGTAGAATTGATTGAACAGATGCTTCTTCATGCTTTTACACATTTATTGAATGCAGGTTAAAAAAAGGGGGGCAGGTAATACTTCCAAGGATCTTCAGCAACTTTGGTATCTTCGGATTATGCTTGTAGGTGAATGGCTTCTCTTGGAAACGTGGAAAATCTTTCCGTCTACCATGGCTGCAGACAGGTATACTGATTAGCAGAACATCAGCTCTTTACAGCACCAGGCAAACAAGACAAGACCTTCACCAGTGGAGGTCAAATAAAAGTTTGGTACCCTTTGAAAAAAATGGCCATTAGTCCTTACTTCTCCATTGGCAGGTTACCCATTGACCAGGCACTGAGAGGCAGATACCTGACAGCAGATAGTGGTTTAGGTAATTTTATGTCTTCACACTTATGCTTTAACTACAATTTATATTCAAGAATAATGATAAATTTTCTTAAAATATACCATCTTACCCATCTGTTTTATTTTTGATTTTTCTCCTCCGTCCTCTTATTTTCTTTTTGATTATTTTTTCCATCCATCTTAGGTAACCTAGTAACATATGCTACTTGTGTCATGATATTTAACTTTTCTCTGTTGGATTTATTGTTTTCTATAAATAGTCCACAAATACTCTTAATAGAAAAATCATCAACATTTTGGCCCCCGTAGAAGCAATCCAGACAGCTTACTCACACCCGTTACTTTTGATTGGGTTCAGAACTACCACTGTTGTGAGGTCCGTCTGTATGAAGTCCAGACATTGGCCATGGTGCTTTGCACTTCCATGAAGTGTTTTTTGTGACAAGAACATTTTTGCTGCTGTTCATAAATATTTGGGGTATGTCAGTAGACATGTTAGAAAAAAGACAAGGAGTGCCATGCACTTTTCAAGCTGCCTTTCTGATCCTTAACCCGTCAAGGCGGGTAAAAGTTCTTCCGTTGACTTGAGCCAGCCCCTCTGTTCCTTCCAAGTGCTGTTATGATTTTCTTTTTTTTTTTTTTTTTTTTTTTTTATTTCTTTTAAACAGGAAGAAGTAAGAAGGAGTAAAAAGACCTGTCTATTATCATCACTATATTAACAGATAAAGAGCTGCCAGTACCTACAATCTAAGACTAAAAAGGCACTTAGTAACAGAATGGTCTGATACTGTGGGAGAGCTCTAATAACTGGTTAGATCAATCAGTGTCTCAGCAGAGTCTTGACAGTTTCTGATTTAATGGGCTGAGCCTGTTTCTAGCTGTTATTAGCCTGAAAGTTTTTAAGGTTTGACAAGACTAAACTCAACCTGGATTGTCATTGTAGTGGAGACCAGGAATTCTTTCATGATTATGATAAAAGGAGGCCATTTACTTCCCTACAAAAAGGGTCATCTTTTCAACCCTGGTTTTTTTTTTTTTAGTTCTTTCCTTGACTTGTTCAAGAAAGCAAAACCAAAAATGGCAAAAATGTCAGAGGCTGTCCATGGAGGCAAGGTAAACTGAAATGAAGCTAAGTGTGAATTAGTGTGCTAGTGGTCAAGCTTAATGTTATACTTGATTCCTTCTTACTCATCCCTTTTTAAGATGAATATGTCTTAGATGTCAAAACATCCATGCGTGATTAAACGTGTGCAGCTAAAAAGCAGATGTTTTTCTGGTTAAATGAAATGTCATCAAATACAAGCATGGTTCTGAAGGAAAGCAGTACTGAAAATCATGGTACTGATAGCGTAACCAGAAGAAAGGGACTCTGTTTGATAATCTGGAATATTGCTTTGACAACCCAAGCCACTGCAGTATTGTCGGCTGGGGAATATATTTATGTCTTCCTGAGATGAATGGTAAAACTCCCACGCAGTTTGGCTTGCTAAGGAATTGAGCCGTGCTATTTTTGCACAAATCTAATCATTCAGCTATTTTTGGTTTAAATTAGTGTAGTCTCAGGATTTATGTATGCTGGTTGGTGAGAACTGGATAGTGCTGTTTCACAGGATGAGGGTTGCCTGGAGAGTAGCGTGTTCCAGCTGCAGCACCGCCTGCCTGCTAGCACATTCTTTATTAGAAGAGGAAAGAGAAAGTGATAAATAATACTTATGCCTGTGTGACTTTAGCCAAGGATTTTCCTACCTCGGGGGAATACACATCTTTCCTAAATGACCCTTTATTCTGCTGCCTTGTGAGGTTGGACATGATCCAGAAAATCAGCCTGTTTATAGCTGCAGTTTTACACATTTAAATACTAGCTCTTATCTTCAAGTGGCTCACTGTGTTTCTAGTGCAAGTTTTTATTGGCTAAGAACAGTGAGCTTTAAATATTTAAATAATATTTTTGTAGTGCTTCGAAATTAAAAAAATAAAAATCTTTGTAAAAAATAAAAACCTTTATCAAACAGAAGATTAATGACAAAAAACTGGTATTTTACAATTTGGTTGGTGATGACTGGATTTTGCTTTGTGTGGAACTTGTCACTATCTTTGTTTCTTTTTCTTTACTTCCTGAGCTTTTGGGTTTCCGAGCTGTTCATGGAACAGTATTTTCCTGTCAGATTTCAGATCTCTCAGGTACAGAGTGAATGGATAGATTAGGAAAACTGCAGTTGAGTTCTGGAGTGTGTTACATCCAATCTGTCTTTCACAGTCCCAACTGGAATGAGGAGATTTTTATAGCAACTGCTGACAACTGACAGAGGGTGAGGCAGCTCTGCTCCAGCTGTTCATGTGGATGGCTTTTCTCCTCACTATAATGTCATTTACAATGACTCTGCTAGGGGTAGTCTCAACAGTGAAGTGGAAAATAGAGTGATGGGAATGACTTTTCTCAGGCCTTCTGGTCACTTGAGTGCAACACATTAGAGGTGCACTGATGGAAAAACATGGGAATTTTTAAATGTGTTCATTTTACTGTTCCCCGTGTAACTGGAGAAGTTCAGTCTTTCAGGCTGTGATAACTTTGAAAGCAAGTCAAAAAGGCAATGAGTAGATTTCTTTTGCCCCCTTAAAACAGTGCAGTTTGAATGCCTCCAATGCTCATTTTCAGCCATTCCCATGGCTGTACAAGTAAGATGCTGCAATTTCTAATTTTAAGAAATTGATTCTCCTGTTTTGATATAGATGTAATAGTTTGGTGGATGCAGAGTAGCCAAAGACCCTCATGGCTTTGCTCATTCAGGCTTGAATCCCAAGTGATGGTGGTGGCTAATGACATATCAGAGCACTTGGATGTGTATGCCGGCACAACTGTAACCTTATGAAAGGCAGAAGGGTCTAGACACCTACCAGAATTACTAATCACAGAGGTTCAAAACTCATGAGTGAAGCTGCAAAAAAAAACCAAGACAAAATGAATCCACCTTCCAATAAATCTGGCATAGAAATGATGGGATTATCAGGACAGTGACCCCTTCTTTTAGATTGTCCCTATTTTACTTGGAAATTTTTCATTTTAATTGAAAGTTTTTTACTTGAGCTTTTTCACTTGAGAAGTCACTCTTTTGACTTTCCCTGTACAGTTGTGAGAGAAAAAGAAGTTTTGGTTTTTGTTGAAGAGGTATTGTTATTTTGAACAAAATTACGATAGATTGTAATTTGCATGCTTTGCCATGCTTGAGCAGTTGAGCCCATAGAGAGGACATTATTTGTTTCTTAGTCACATTAAAGTATTGATGATGATTTTTAAATTAAGTGTGCACCATTTGATTGCTGAACTATAACCTTAAAATCACAACCAGGTGAAATGTTCAAAGTAGGAAGTCCAACAGCACTGAGCTAACAAGATAAAAACATTTGAACGGGTCCTTGAAGTCTGCTACTAAATATGGATGCAGATGGCTTTAATGAATATTTCATCTAGGGGACCTTACTAATTAAGATCCATGTCTCCAGTGAAACTTGAAAAACTGCTGTTGTGCTTTTTAAAATTTAACCCTATGTCGCCTTTGTTAAATAATCTATGTATAAATTGGATTGGGTAAAGGAGGATAAATAGATAAAGACTCCATTATCTTTTCCCTGTATTATTCAAGGCTTTAGAGCATTGAATTCAATGCCTTGAATATTCAAGGCATTAAGAGCATTTTGGCATTCTTTATGCAAAACTGATATTTATTTCATGACTTAATTGTATTTGAATGTTCTGTTTTCAGTCATATCAAGATTTCTGTAATTATCCCCATGTAGGGCTGAAATTTTGTAAGGTTGTAACTACTTGGACAAAATGCAGAAAAAAATCAAGAGCAATGCATTGCATTTTTGTCTTCATTGGAAAACTGTTTTCAATCTGAAGTACAGAAACGGCCAGAAAACCCAAAGAGGGGCATTAAAAAATGTATTTAATTGTATTTGAATGTTCTGTTTTCAGTCATATCAAGATTTCCGTAATTATCCCCATGTAGGGCTGAAATTTTGTAAGGTTGTAACTACTTGGACAAAATGCAGAAAAAAATCAAGAGCAATGCATTGCATTTTTGTCTTCATTGGAAAACTGTTTTCAATCTGAAGTACAGAAACGGCCAGGTTCAAAACCCAAAGAGGGGCATTTAAAAATGTACTATAAATATTTAGGTAAGCATTTATTGGTATTTAACTGAGTTGCTAGCCTTAGAATATGTGTTGTGGCTTTAGCTCACTTCTGTGAAGCTCATCCAAAGCCTATAGGTCATACAACTTACATCATACTCTGTAGGGACTTGCATGATATATAAGTTTTCTTCTTGCCTCCTGGATGGGATGAATATGTCGGTCTCCCTGCATCCATCTATTTCACAGCTGATATTTGCTAAATTCATTAAGTAGAGACTAAAATCCATAACATTTAGTGCATACTGGGAGGAAAAAAGAAAAAAAAAAAAAAAAGCAATGTCAGATCTCTCTGTGTTGTGCAGAGTTCTGTGGTCATGAGTTAAGTTCGCTGTTGTTTTTCTTACTACTCCTGCTGCTGTTGTGGTTATCATTGTTTGTGTCACTGTCATCCTTACAAGCTCCAAATGTGGCCTGTTACTGCGGCGTTCTAGGTGCAGAACAAAACACCTTTGAAAGCTTGTATAAAGAATGTGAGAAAGACAACACTGACACCGGGAGAGAGAAAGAGTACAGATGAAAAGTGGAACAAACTTGTTTGGAGTGATTGTTGTAGTCTCTAGCAAAGAGTTTTTAGGTGGTTGTAACCATCAGGGCATAGGTGAGACTTTGAAGGCATTTTGTAGATATTTATAGTGAGTATCGTGCAAGTGAAAGAATGGGGAACATCCTGAGAGTGCCTTTGTGCTCATTTTCATGGGGACTGCGGTGCAGAAAGGAGGTAAACCAAAGCAATTATTTCAGTTGTGGAAAGTGGGTTGCTTACAGATTTGTGAAATAATTCCCTAACGGCCCTCTGTAACCTGCTGTCGGACACGGACGTAAGGACTTGAGGATCCAGCACCACAGATAGCTGACCTGAGGCTTCTCAGCAGCTGCAGGCGTTATTGCAACCTTGAGGCTGCAGTGGCTGCCACAGGTAGTCTCTGTTGCAGAGCTACTCTGGTTGGGGAGCAAAATTCCACCTATGTTAGGCTATTAGGCATTTTTTTCCCCAAAAGGGCAAGTGGTGACAACAGGTTTTAGCCCTAAAATGTGTCCTTATGGCTTCCAGGTTGATCAGGTATGTATGTCATGTGACATACAGTCATCTGAACTGGTTTTCTTTGAAGGAGAAAATGAACATATTCCACTAGAATATTAAAACTAAGTCAACAAATGGCACATCAGGAAATTATATTTAATAGCTCGCTTAACACAAAAGGGGGGTTATACTATATTTAAGGTAAAGATCTTTTGATGATGAGAAATACAATGGCGTATTTTTCTATTTGTCTTGAACACATTGAAGGAGAAGGAAGAGTTAGGTTGTCTAAGTCAGCATCTACATGATATTTCATGATTAGATTTCCGATCACAGCCTTGCATTTAGGCTAAGGAGATGGAGATGTGTACTGCTGTCTGCTTGCCCACACATCCTTTTCTGACTTTCATATTTGCCCCAGACTGCAGCAACTATAGTAGACTGGTGTCTTATGCTGCTGCAGAGGATTAGCAGGACTTGCACCCCTGATAAAGAGATTCTATTAAAAACCAAGAGGTTTTTGCTGTTTTAATAAATGTATCAGAATACTGAATTATAAAACATCCTGAGGATGTCTAGTACTGGTGCTATTGTTGTACCTTCCGTTTCTTCACTGCTGATTTCATTGCATTTGAGTTTTATTTAATTCTTTATAGCTGCTTTAAAAAAAAAAATGTAGAATGCAAGAATGGTTGCATGACCAGTTAAAGCAATTTCTTTCTGACAGCACAAGTTTAACAAAAGTTTTCACGATAAAGAGTTTTCTTTTTTTTGTTGTTTTTCCAGGTACCATGATCAACAGGATGTTACGAGCAACTTCCTTGGAGCAATGTGGTTGATTTCAATAACTTTTCTATCCATTGGATATGGTGACATGGTACCTAATACATACTGTGGGAAAGGAGTCTGTTTACTCACTGGAATCATGGTGAGTGTTTCTGAATTTTTTCATTGGATGTGTGCTGAAGTTTGCCACAATTAATCCCCAAAATTGTGATAGTCATAAATATTTATTTGCTGTCTTGCAGAGTATGTACACTTACTCACACCATTCTCATGGTCTTGCATTCCTGGTAATGGAATGGAAGGTTTTATTCTTCTTTAGGTAAAATTTAGCAGCTGTGTAATGGATTACAGAGAGAAACAAATTGCACCCTGAAATAATTCGCAGCTTCAAAATCTCAGTAGAGTCTTTCATTAAATGTTAAGGTACCATATCATCTTGATTATCTTTGGACATGTGTAATTGGACCAGTACTAATAATGAATCTACAATTCTGACTTTTGTTTCTTAATTTTAAGTTCCTCACCAAGAAACACGATGGTGGCTAATATCTTAAAGCATTTTGCTAGAGTGTAGTGTTCTAGTTTATTTCTTGTAAGTCTAATATACTATCTGTAGCATTCCGTTGCTTTAAGTGAATTTATGTAGTGCAATTTTCACTGTAAGAGCTTTTGTTACCATTGATACAGTGCAGCAATTGTTAGTCCATGCATATTCGGTATATATTTACTAACTGTATTTCATGACTGTTAATTTTTCTGTATGGCACCATTTGGTCAAATTTAGGCAGGGAGTAAGGCGATGTACTATAATGTCTGGGAAATTTACATATATCTACAGTAAATTAGAAGTAAAAAAGCTCCAGATTTTGCCAGTTTTATTTGTTTCATCTCCTGTGTAAATGTCCCTGTGAATGAGGTCAGCATGAACATCATACATACTGTGTATAACAGTGAGATGCATACTTGTTTCAGATTTTTTGCCACTGATCATAAGTCATGCAGCTCCAGTATCTGCCTTGTATTAAAATAGGTTTATTGGGATTATGGCTAAAAGCAAATGATATCGGAGTATAGTTGCCCGTTTTGAACAAGTGTTTTGGTAAAATTTTTGTTTATAAGAGCGTATTTTATGTCCAAAGCGTAAAAGAGATCAATGGATTTTTGTAATTTTTTTTCTAAATGCCTTTTTTTTTTTTTAACATCTGACATGTTTCAGGTCATTGACCTTAATTGAGAAAGACTTCCAGTACATTTTGCCAGTAGTGGCAAATGCATACTTTCTTAAATACAGAGTTTGCAATTTAGTTGGAAGATACAGGCTAAAAACAGAGGAATGACTCAGAAGTGTTTTTTAAAGGCTGTTGGCTAAGCTCAAATCTGCCATCTTCTGGGGTATTTGCCTTTGCTCCTCTTTGTGAGCTGGATTTTAATGACAGATGTGGTCATAAGTTCATTAGGAAAAAAGGAGGACAAGCAGTATATATTGGCACTGGGATGTACAGAATGGAGACAGAACCCTGTTATAAAGCTTTCCTTCTTCCCAGGCACTATTTAGAAATAGGAAGCAAATACTTGAGGATGCAGATACCAGATCATTTTGTTCACTCAAATTGTTCAGCAGTTTTCAGCATTTCGTTATGAAAAACTTGCAGTAACAGAAATCTAGGCACTTCAAAGCCCTGCAGAAGTGCAGTTAGAATAGTAGTATTGATACCAATTGTCTATGGGTTTCACATTTCTACTGTGGTTATGCTGGTGCAAATGATAGCAGGATCTGGACTGTGGGTAGGCTTATGTTTTTATTAAGATGAAAACAAGGTAAAAATAAAATCAGAAAAACAGACTCCAGATTATTGCAAATGTTATTCTGTATGCCTGTGAATGAACCACACAGTATCTGAAATTATAAGATATATTTGTCATTTTGCTTATGACAGCATCATTTGGATTCAGATGTAAAATTATTTATGGCAGTTGCTTCCATTGCTTTGGTGACAAACTAAAATACTGATTAGTAAGTACCACTTGCACACATGGTATTTCTTTTTCACAGCTAAACAATATTCCTTTGAAGATTAGACTTGTAAAATGTATGGATGATACCTTCATATCTTTGTTTTTTATGATTAAAATTTCTGCAGCTGTTTTGGAAGCACAAAGGCTCTAATCAGTATCTCATGGTAATGAGTTTGGGGTAAATACCTCCAGAGACAGAAAGCATTCTTAACCAAAAAACGAGCCAGGTAGCTAGTATGTGTAGAATAGGTAAAAAAAATATACCAAAAGCCTGACCCCTAATTACATTTTTAAGGACATCTGCAATATGGCTTTGGCAAAATATGATCTTTGAGAAAAAAGTTATGGAGCAGTGGGAGAAAGTCAGATGTTAAAATTACTCCTGTTTATTGGTTTGTTTCTATAAAAAAGATCTGAAAGACGTGAGGTATGAAACAGTGAACATAATAATGAACTATCTTCCAGCCTAACCCACAATAACAAAAAGCTTACAGATCTTGAATTTAATTCTTTAAAACCAACTGCTCTTCTGAAACTTGTACAGTAACTAATTAATGTTTGTTGTGGAAAAGATAAGGTCCTTACCAATTTTTATTTCAATAGGAGTGGTTGATGGTCTGATTAAAAGATACACCAGGATGCTTGTTGAATGAATGTAACTAATAAAATCAAACAGTGTATGTGATTTTAAGAGGGAAAATGTAATTCCCTAGCATGTGAAGGAGCAAATATGTTGTCGGATTAGTATCATCAGCACCAAATACCACTGAGTTTTTACTTTTGGATGGGTCCCTGTTAAAAAGGGTGGAAGGGAAAATAAATGGAAATATGTGTGAATACAAGAGTAGTTATACAGACCACTGAAGAGTTAATACTGGCTTCGCAAGACTGGTGGCCCATGGAGGGCTCCTTCGGTGTGTTGACCCCAATGAAGGGAGAGGCCAGGTGCCCTGGCTCTCCTCCCACTCTGCCTCGGGAATTGCTTTCTGTGCGGTGGAAATTGGGCGGCTCAGGCTGAACCCTGTGTTGCGCTCTAGCCTGGGAGGTAGACTCTGTGCAGTCTGCTGATGGGACCAAGTTTTGCTGGCTATTGAAAGTGCAGCTACTACTGTCTTGAGGCACTGGTTCAAGTGATGTCTTTTAAATTCTGCAAATGCACTCTGCCGGAAAATAACAAAATCTTCACACATACTCAGATTATACAGAAAGGAGGAAAGCCTTGAGAATTGTTAGGAGTAAGTCGGCAAAGAAGTTTGATTAATGTATTAGAAAAATTAAAAAAACAAAACAAAACAAAACCTGTGAACAAAGTTAAATACTAAAAGAATACGTACTGTCATATTGAACAATTTACTTTTTGATCTCACAAAACACTTAAATGTGTGAAACTTTAATGAAAATACCAACACGGCATGATACAGAGTTAGTGGCATGACAGAGATTTTACAGACAGGCAAGTGAAACTGAACGGGGTACCTCAACTCGATTACCTATTAGTGTTTATGCAATGAGATTTCACTAGGCAGCAGTAGTAGACTGCTGACGAGGTGGACTATGAATAGGATAGCAAATGTGTCTCTTGCCTTCTGTATGCATCAGGTAGGTCTGCAAGAGCATGATGGATAGATAGAAATATGAGTGCTGCCACTGCTACCAGAACAAGATATAGAGGAGATGGGGAGACCTATGGCACGTTCACCGTGCCACGCAGCTCGCTGCAGTTTTGTCTGCCCACCGAAGGTGCCATGGTTGCAGTGCACACCCAAGCAGATCTCTCGGATCCTGGTCAGCGGGCTGAGCCAGCTAGCAGGTGGAGCGGTTGCTTTGTGCTGGCACTAAGTGGAGCTGCTTATATAGACAGCACTTCAACCGTCTGAATGGCGTTTTGGAGTTAGGACCTTGGAGTGGTTTGCCAAATTTCCCTTGCTTTATGAGGACTGTAATGAAGTTAGTAAAAATTTAAAGAAGGCAAGTGGAATTTGTAGAAGTAAAAGGAGGGGGTAAGTGTGAGAAGATACAGGGAGATGCATAATTATTGACACTGAGATGAATAAATTTTACAGATCTTTGTGAGCTTTCGTATCTATGCAAGATAAAATAATGGCAATCCATTCTTCCGACTCCAATATAAGGATCTGTTGCAAGGTCTGAGGACCCTTTTCCTTTCACATCCAGTGTTACATGGTGAGCTAGTGCATTTATTGTATGATGCAAAGCTAAGGATGCAGAAGCTTCTTGCAGAGCCAACCACCAACCAGTAGAAGGAGACATGCAGAACTGGTAGGTCAAACCTATGATGCTACAATAAAATAGGTAAGTTGCAATTGTTCTATCACAGGATGAATGGGGTGGTTAGCTATAGCTTGGATGAAGATTGCTTTAAATGAAATAGCTGTATTTCAGAGTGTCTGCCTTGCTAATGCTGAAAGTGCAGCTTAAATGCTTCTGGTATTGAAATGAACTCCAAAGAGATTTTTAAGCCTATGAAAGAACCAAATAAATTAGCAAAGTTTTCTTAAATTTACATCATAGAGGTGGACAAGATTCGATGTTTCTTTTGGAAATTTTTTCAGTAGCATCTTTTAACTACAGAGTTTGAACACCACTCATGTAGGTGAAGAATTCTTACTAGAGTACTCGCAATGCAGGCAACGTGTACAATCTGGCCTTAGGGATACTCGGTTTTATTAGTTCTAAATCATGAATCAAAAATGAATCAGAAGTGATTTTAAAGCTTCTCATGCTGCAGCTTTTAGTATCTTTGTGGAAGTCTGCATTTAGTTCAAAAGAATCACAATTCCTTTCCAATGCATCATGGAAAAAGTGACAGGATGAGGTGTTTCTGAGAACAGGAGACTCTTACTAAGGTTAAATTGTGTTGTTTGTGCATACAGTTTTATCTCATACTCAACCTGGTCTTACCAACAAATACAGAGGACTGCCTACAAGAGGAATGTGACACATAGAGTAGTATAGTTTTTAATTATATGATTTTTGTTGGTAATAAAATCTGAACTGTAATATCTTTGAAATTTAATAGCTAATAGATAGTAAGAAAAAGCAAAAAAAAAAAAGTAGATTCTACCTGCATAGTTAACATTGTCTGCAGATCATCTGGGACGATCCCTGAAAAAGAGAAAAAGAAGGATTTAAGCAATGAAATAAGAAAATTATTTTATAGACCTTTCTATGCATAATGTAAAAAAAGGTCATAAATTATTTTGCATAATAATGCCTAAAACTTTTGGTTTTGAATTGCAGAAACACACAATTGTTTATGAAACACAGAAATGTATTTTGAATTACACTCAAAAAGCTGAAAAGGTATGAATAAGACTAATATGCTGGTTTGTGGGTAGATAGGTATGGTTGAACTGATTGAAGCAACTCAATTTCTGTAATAACTGTAAAAGTTTGTATTGCTGTTTAAAAGTTTACGTAGAACTTTTGCACATTGATCAAGAATCTATAATATTTTTATCATTTCTAGTATTTGGTGTCAAAAGGTCTGAGCAATGTGGTGAATAGTTTTGCAGATGAGAAGCCTACTATAGGAGTTTCAAAAATCTAGAACATGGCTTAGTTTTTACTTCCCCGAGAGTACAGGAAAATAAGAAAAAATTTTCATGCAAATTGGTAGCATCTAGGGTCCATGTCTCAGATATATGGTCGAATTTAATTCCATTGGTTTTGAGAATTCAGTAATAAATACAAGTGACATCAGGATTCAGAACAAGTTGTGTTTTTTCCTTCTCACATAATATGACCTAACTGAACAGTGTATCAAGCAGAAATGTAATATGGAGAAGACAATTAATAATGCTTCAATTATTAGGGTTGAAGCTATTAAAAGCTGAGCTGTTCAGAAATTCTTCAACTCCTCTACTATTTTTCCCAGATTACCAAAATGAAACTTTTGTAAGGAACAACCGTAGTTTGGGATTATTTTTTGGCTATGGCTTGCTGGAATGACATTTCTAGCTGAAGTAAAGAAAAATAAGTCATCAAAATCAAGGTGAGAACCTCCAGAGAGTGATCCCTGAAGTAGTAATGATTAGGCCAGTAATCTGAAATGTGAGAGAATGGCAGAGCCTCCATCTCCATTTGAGTAAAGAAAATCTCCTGGAAGACTCTTTTAGAATTAGAAAAAATAAGGGGGAAAAAAAAAACCTCATTCAGGTCTTCAGTTCATATCAGTAGAGCAGAGAAATTTTTGAAGTGGAACTGTTTCCCATTGAGGTCTAGCTAGGAGTTACAGGTGCTTTTCAGCATGGTCAAAGGCAGTCAATTACTGGCTGGAATGAACAGCAATTGTCCCATGGTATCTTTGATCATATAGATATGACTGTAGCTGACAACTGTTATAGCAAAACTACTTTTTTTAAAAAAAAAAAAAAATGTAACTTGGTTTAGTTGCATCTGCAATAACTTCAGATTTAATACAGCAATTTTATTATATTTTTACACATATTGTCATGAAACTTTTGTAGTTACAACACAGGTGTTGGACAAGAACATCATCAGTAGTCGTCCTGAATTATTGATGTTTCCCATCAGAGTTGTAGGCTGTTGAGCCTGCTTGTTTAGTGAAATCAGATGTCACCTCCTTGCTCAGCAAAAAGGTTTTTTGCACATCATCAGAAACTGTCATGATCTCCAGGGGATTTTTAGCTGTTACAACCATTGAAGGCTTCCCAGCATCCCAGCCACCAGGGTGCATTCAATTCTTGGGCTTCTCCGAGTTAACACTACTGTCATTTATAGGTTCCCCTGTAGAAGAGAGATTGTGTTCCTTTTATAAATCATAATTTTCTGTGCTGCCTCAGCAGCCTTTCCCAGTACCCAGCTTGCATGACTCAAGAGACGGAGTTTACTTCACCCCTGCTATCACTACCTGTTACTCTGTCTTATTTAATCAGTTTCATATTTGTGTATGACATTTAATGCTCTTCATAACTTATTTTTGCAACATTGCTAAAAACCTTACAGGCTATTTGGAAGTAAGGGAATCTGCTGTTGTATAGATTCGAAGTTTAAATGTTGCAATAAAATTCTAGCTGTAATGCAGACAAACTCCACTGAAGATAATAGTAGCCAGGCAGATATTTAATATTTGAAAGTATAAAGAATGCAAAACTATTTTAGGTCACCTTTCTGGCTAAGATGGCATAGCTGTTGTCCTATTACTCATCCGATTTTCTTTCAGTGTTGCAAGGTTACGCATCTCTCCCAGTAAACAATGACAAATGCAAAACCACATTTAGACAACACCATTTCCCTGGCCTCTGTCTGTCTTGTGGATGGATTCCTCCCTCAACTTTTGCATTGCTTGTTTTGGAGAGTTGTTTTTTTTTTTTACTTCAAGCAAGATTTTTTTTTTTCCCCCCTTCCCTGGTGGTCCTGTAAGCCAGTTTCTAAGAGCCAAATGAACGGAGTACCTGTTTAAATTCTTACAGGATTTTCATTTTATGCAGAGCAGCAGGAAGAATGTTGTGCCTTTTCTGGTGCAGAGCTAAATTTCCCACCAGAACCATATGTCTGCAAAGCGGACCTTCTCTCTCCCTCAGTGGATCCCAAGGGAAATGAGCAAGAAATGTGGCAACTGCCTTCTTTCAGCTACAGGCAAGTATAGCAGGACATTTTTGTGGCAACTACGGCACTAAAGACTGCACTTCACTTCCAGTCCAGTAAATCAAAGCTGCCAGACTTTCAACTCAAGATGCTGATATACAGTGTTGCTTCCTTTCTAACCAATGGCACCCTCAAGGCATAGATATGACCTCCACGCAGTTGCAGAAATGGCTCAATTCATTCTTGTCTTGTAATGGGGTTTTGGAAGCATACCAAAGAAAGAACCAAGTGGAAATGGCAGAGGTGTTTACTGAGAAGAATACAGGGTTTCTCTGCTGACCAAATCCTGTTTTCAGTGTGGCTTCTCAGCCAGCACTAACCATTCTTTGCCTTAGATAACTCTTTAGTTGAAGAGTTGCAAGCACCTCTCTTTGGTTATCACTAAATGTGATATTAGATGTAAATGCTAGACTTGACTGAAGCCTGAACCCATCAGCTTTCAGTCACTGTGTATCTCACCAGTGTGAACCCTCAGTCTTAGTGCCTGTGAGCGATAGGAAAGGCATAGTCTTGATCCAAACATCATAGCCTCACCCTCATCAGACACTTTGGGCAACCCCAGCTTTTTCCCCTCTAGCTGCCATGGCTGTGTCTGCTGTGGTTTACCATAATGTCAAATTCTCTGTGGTAACTTTAAGTTAGTCAGCTTTGGTCTGGTGGTTCTGATGATACAGCAGAAAGCTCAGGGTGGGCTGCATCAGTGAAGGACAGAGGACTGTGATTAGACTGCTAAAGGCATCTCAATGAGTATAGAACATAATAGATCTATGGATACATAATCCCGGTAAACCACAGCAGGATTTGAGGGAGAAAAAAAGGCCAAGTCAGGTCTAGTAGTATGATGGTTAATAACGTATAATAGGTTAATACAGACCTACCATCATTATTTATTGTTATTTATATTCTTGTAGCACTTCAGGACTCTAACATCTGATACTATTCATACCAGTAGAAATATATAGTCCAAATTCCTGAAGAGTTTACCATCTCCATATAGCACAGAGAGTAGGGAAGAAGGAGGATCCAAATAAGTGACCTTGGCATGCCAGAATCTTCAGTACCTGCACTGCTTTTGCTAGGCTTTGTAGAAAGTAATATCCTAAAAAACAAAGGGAGGAGTTTGAAAGAAATCTATGTATTAGATTTGTATGTGTTTCCAGGGAGCTTTTCCTAAGCTAAGAGATGATGCAAAGGATTTTATCTGAAAGGGCTTATTAGAACTCAAATCCATTGCTTCAATTACTGATGAGACAGAAGAGCCTGGACTGATAGAATATTGCAGCTGAGGGCAAATGTTCCATATGTGATGCCATAGAGAGGGAATAGGTGGACACAGAGCAGTCACATAGCAAAAATGACAGCAAAGAAAATAACCATTGCAGCAATCTCAGATATGGCTAAGAAAGAGATAATTTGCTTTATTAAAGCAGATGAAAGGAAGCTTGCAGCAATTCAGAACTAAGTGCCAAGAGGAGAGACCATGTGGACAGACTGGGAAAATTGCAGTTTATGATGCGTAAGCATAACGTGAAAGATAACACCAAACAATACTTTGTTCTGAAGGGCGTGGTTAAGCATTTTGTTCAGTTGCTAAATTTAAAGTATAACTTAAAATACAGTTAATTTCACCTTTCTTCTCTCACTGTTTTCAGATAGCATGGGCTTGATGTCAAAAAGCCAATACCTATTGACATTTTACTTTTTCCCTCAACTTAGTCCATTCTTCCATACATTTTTCTAAGGAATATCAGTCATCATTTAGGCTTGTGTAACTGAGAAGATAATTGCCTACTAGTGTTTAACAAGTACCTAAGTATATATGTGACTCAAATACTTTCATACACTTATTTCTGTCAGGGCAACTTTGGATTCTTTGGCATCAAAGAAGGTACCAAAGGAGGGCTTTCGTGGACTATTGCTTACTTGCATAGGCATTTGAACGTAAGGCATCATTCTGAATTAAAGGGAGCAGCATGTTCAAAATTAGAGAGATGAATAATGTCCTGAAGTTGTTTGCAGCTACATCTAAATGTTTTCATACATCAGCAGCCAAAAAGACTGACAGTCACGGCAAGTTCTGTCCAGTGTAAATGGCTATAAACCTTATGCTTAAGACTACTGGTCACAAACACAAGTTTTACATTGCCATCAGAGATCTGATGCCACTGTGCAGTTCAGTGTTTGTTGCTTTGCCCAACTGAAAGACTGAGAATGTGTCATAGGCTCGTTTTCAGATTTCTTGCTTTCACTGAAGACTAGTACACACCATTTCATACCAGGCAAGAAATGCTGTGTGTTCAGGATGAGGTTCGTGTGCTTCATCTTCAGATCCTTGAGAACAGGAAACAGGCATTGCTCAGCTCGTCAGCGGAGTCCTGGTCTTGTTGTTTTGGAGAAGCTCGTTTTTAATTCTGTGGTCTTTAAGGGCACTCCTGGTTTAGTAGATAAGTTTGTTGGGCCTGTACATGTTTTCTGGAAAAACAGAAAAATTCAGGTACATTAGCTTTTAAAACCAATGGTTGCTGGCAAACCCTTGAACATAGAGTGCTTGAAAGAAATCCAGTTGGTTAATTCTGTTATTCTGATAATTCTGTTGGTTACCATCAGAATTCTGTTCATGCTCATGGTTAATTCTGTTATTACCTCTTTCCACTAAATAGAGTAAATGAACAATATAGTCAGTCTTTAACTTTGGCTTGACCAAATTGCTTACACTGTAGGTGTTGTAATGATTTGTTTCCAGGATTTTTAACAGATGTATCTACATTGTCAACACAGCTTGCAATTGTTTAATGCTTCATTTTATGTGAACACATACAAAAAGTTTCTACATTGAAAAAAGTATTCTGCAATTTTGAGAAACTGTGAAAGCTGAATTGTCTGGTTTTCAAACTTGCCTGAAATCACTGAGAATCTGAATAGTCATCATGATTTAATTACATTTTTTTGCCATTTTCCCCCTTTCTTATGAAACAGTCTTTTCAGACCTTTTAGTTCTGATGTACATAGTTACGAACATTTACTAATTAACACACACTGATGCTTTTTTGACAACTGACACTTGCCTTTTCATCTTTTATTTTAGCCACATCTTGAATGGACTGTTCAATGGGGTGGAAGCCAGTGGCTTACATATGT
>KL258628.1:0-58803 GCA_000699545.1 Podiceps cristatus | reverse complement strand
CCTGAAATTTTTAAAAATAATTTTGCCTGCACCAGAGATCTGATGTAGAAAACAAGAGTCTAAACAGTTAAATGCAACAGTTACAACAACAAACAACTTAAACTATGGTTCTGAGTGGGAAGTGTGAAACAATTTGCAATGAAACTGCAGTGTGTTGTGCCAGTGGAAGAGTGGGGCTTTTTCTCTTCTATTACACTGTCTCTGACCCCTCAGCCCTTATCCTCAAGAGAGGTCTACAAATGCTGTTTCAGAAGACATTTTGGAAAGTAAAATTCAAAACAAAAGGTAATAGAGAAAATTATGGGTTGAATAAACACATTAGGTTTTGTCACATACCCTAAGTGGTTTGTTTTCTTGGTAGTCTCTCCATGTTGCACAGGTGACAAGTCACTGCTTTCCATAAGAAAGTGCTGTCATACCTGTCCTCTTATGAATGTGCTTAACTCCTCGTTCTACAGGTAACCACAGCCTCTTTTAGATAACCCAACTGAATAGTACGTGTCTACTCAAATTCAAAGCAATGGTGCTTATAGATTGTAGTTTTATTATCAGATACAAAAACCTGTTTGTGTGCACGAAAGCTTGTCCAATTCCTAAACTGAATCGATCTAACAAAATACTGGCTCTTCTAATAATCTTCTTCTTCTGAATCATAAAATCATTAAGATTGGAAAAGACCTTTAAGGTCACCAAGTCCAACCGCCAACCCAGTACCACCACCATGCCTACTAGACTGTGTCCCAAAGTGCCATGTCTTTGAACACCTCCAGGGATGGTGACTCCACTACTTCCCTGAGCAGCCTGTTCCAGTGCTTGACCACTCTTTCAGTAAAGAAATTTTTCCTAATATCTAAACCTCCTCTGTTGCAACTTGAGGCCGTTTCCTCTCATCCTGTCACTTGTTACGTGGGAGAAGAGACCATTTCCCACCTCTCTACAACCTCCCTTCAGGTAATTGTAGAGAGCGATGAGGTCTCCCCTCGGCCTCCTCTTCTCCAGGCTGAACACCCCCAGCCCCCTCAGCCGCTCCTCACAGCACTTGTGCTCCAGACCCTTCACCAGCTTTGTTGCCCTTCTCTGGACTCGCTCCAGCACCTCAATGTCCTTCTTGTAGTGAGGGGCCCAGAACTGAACCCAGTACTTAAGGTACAGCCTCACCAGTGCCAAGTACAGGGGGACAATCCCTTCCCTACTCCTGCTAGCCACACTATTCCTGATGCAGGCCAGGATGCTGTTGGCCTTCTTGGCCACCTGGGCACACCGATGGCTCATGTTCAGCCGGCTGTCAGACAGCACCCCCAGGTCCTTTTCTGCCAGGCAGCTTCCCAGCCACTCTTCCCCAAGCTTTATAAGGTGGAAAAGATAGACCATTTGTCTTTCAGGAAAATGCTACTAAAATCCATGAAAATTTGGCTCCAAAAATTATGTAAGCTTTCTAGAGTTCAGAAGAGGATTACAATAGATTAGCTGTTGGAAAACATACTTGATTATTTATTTTCTTTGGTTTTTTCTGTTTACTTTTTTGTGGCAAAGAAATGGTTGAGGAGCTTCCCAAGAGTTGTAAAATAGTTTAGGTATTGTTTGTATTAGAGTTAAGAAACAGATTCTTCTCAGAGCTGCATGGCATAAACATTTGGTTTATTTGCATTTGATCTTTGTATTTAATTCTCTGTTCCACCTCCTTTCCAGTTTCCTGAGATGAGTAATGGTTGAAGAAGTCCATAGCATTCATGCCTGATAAATCACTACATTTTGTAGTGCCTTGTGCTTTGTCAGTTTGAATCTTCCTCTCTTTGCTTGGATTTCTCATGCTATAACAGGAGAAAAAAACCCACAAAATATTCTTCCTCATTCCCCAGCTATTGCAAATAGCCATTGGTAAGGAGGTCAAAAGACAGGTGTGACGCTAGGAACGTGTAGTATGTTTCAAGAGAGAATAGATTTCAACCCTTAAATGAACACAGTACTCAATTATTCACTTCATTTACATCTGGAATGCCCTTCAACAATTCATATTAATTGGCCTTACTGATTTTAGTTTTAGCATAGGGGCAAGTGACTGTGAAAGAAATAGTTTTTAACAAGTGTACTTCTGCAAACCTGAGGGGGCAAAGACTCATTCCTGATCTTGGCAGTGAACTTCCCTGCTGTGGTGATAATCCATTACTTTGTATTCTGTTTTCATGTATAGCAGGCCTAAATGTCTTTATTAAAAGCAGCAGGATCCTTGTAATCAGGATAAAAACAGATTTTGAAGCCTGAAACTTACTTGTTTTGAACAATGAATATATAGTTCCAATAGAAAGATTGTTGCAATTCTCTTCAAAAACATTGATGCAGTGTGTTTGGCCTTTCAGGATGTTTCAGTCATTTCAGAATACTTAAAACTGGCCCATCTGCAAAATTTTTGCTTAAAAGGAAAGGGGTCAAGCTCAGTTCTCAAGTTAGTCTTTCAGAATTTTCATCCAAATTAAAATCTAAGGGTGTTTTTGCAGATAATTAGGGATGTATGCATATATCACAGTTTTCCAGTTAGTTATTCATGAAAACATTCTTTAGATATCTTTAATGTGTTGTTAAAAGTATAGCAATCCAACCTGTTTATTATTACTCTACACCCATTATCCTATTCACCTTTTCTTCATTCTCTCTTATTTAAACTTTAAAAAAAATTAAAGTTCGAAATAATATTGTGAAAACAATCACTGAGAAATATGTCTGAAGCTATAAGTACTAGGAAAAGTTTAACTGCAGGTTTTTGTTTGTTTTGGTTTTGATTCTGAAAGAAGAGGTATTTCCTGAAAATATCCCTTTGCACTATCTTAACTTACAGCGGATATAAGATCATGCTTGCTCCTTGCAATTTTTCTGGATTTAAAGGAAGGAATGAGGACTTCAATTCTCATCATATCTTGTTTCGAGTCTCAACATCCATTTCTTCTTCCTCTTTCTTTTCTGAATCCATTTCATGTAGCTAAGTTGCACAGAATGATTAGTGCTGCTTCATTTTTCTCTTCTCTGTTTCAGTGAGGATGATGTTGCTGTTGTTGTTTTAACCTGTTTTCTGTCTGATTTAGGGCAACATATCCTGAATTGTTTTTGTGGAAGAATTGCAAAAGTAGTAGAAAGTATATTTTCCATTTCTCTCCATGGTAATGTTTGAAAAATATTAGCCTTGATTCTTCAAGGTACATTATGTAAATGAAACCTTTTATTTTGAATAGCTGTTAGGATCTGGGCCCTACTTTTAATGGGAGACCAGCCTAACCAGGAGTGATGCTGCAGCCACTCCTCACCATTCCAGAATTAGCCCAACCCTGTTCAGACATCCAGTTTCTTAGTACTTTGTTATCAAACTTCAGTCCTTTCTAGGTTTACCGAGCAATTTTTCTATTTGGGAAAAATTCCTAAAGATTCTTATCTTCTGTGTTCTAAAGACTCTGAACTAAACCATTTAAGTATTTTTACACTCTCTGGTCTTTAGAAGGCTCATGCTGCAATTTTAGTGGATACGCTTCAAAGCACTTGAAATCTTATCTTACTTTAAGGAGTTGAAAAACCTGAAAATCATGTTTTTAAAATCCCTTTTCAAGAACTGAGTTGTAATAAGCCACTGACCTTATTCTTGTGTTCATAAACACTATTGACAATGTTTCTTGGAGTTGACTTGAATGAGGAAAAAGGAAAAAAAAAAATCTATTTTTTTTTTTTTTTTACATCCAGGTGTTTAAGTGTTTTGATTTTTTTTTTTTTTTTTTTTTTTTATGTTGGGGTGTGTGTTGGTTTGGGGGGGGGGTTGTTTGAGGGTTTTGTTTTTGTTTTTTGTAGACAAGTTAGGTAAGCAGTCAACTGATAAATATCATTAGCTTGTGGTTTAAATGACTAGTCCCCATTGAAAGCAGCTAAATATAACTGTGGCTAAACTGTTACTGTGCCTATTTGACAGGACAGATTTTGACAAGACACTTTATTGTATTAAATGCATTGTGAATCAACTGATGCAGATGTATTGTTCTTTAAATACTACAGTTAAGTATCCCAAGAGTATCAAGATATGTATACATTTATGTAGTTCATAATGCATATAAATTTAGGTAAATTTCATTATAAAAGGGTATACCTGTGATACGGTTTTCCCAAGCTTTTCCTAAGATATCTGTTAAATCTTTGAAACATTTTGTCTTCCACGTCAAATGGGTTAAATATGAAATAGATAACAAGTTGTTAGTGGTGCTCTGCCTGGTAGGAGATACTGTGGTTTGGGTTTTGGGGCCAGAGAGCATTTTGCATTTAATAGTCAAGAATGCAAACTCCACCTTTGGGTTTCCATCTGTTGTGGTTTAACCCCAGCTGGCAATTAAGCACCACACAGCTGCTCACTCACTCCCCCTGCAGTGGGACAGGGGAGAATCAGAAGAGTAAAAATGAGAAAACTTGTGGATTAAGATGAAGGCAGTTTAATAAGTAAAGCGAAAGCCCTGCACACAAGCAAAGCAAAACAAGGAATTCATTCCCTCCTTCCCATCAGCAGGCAAGTCTTCAGCCATCTCCAGGAAAGCGGGGCTCCATCACGCGTAACAGTTACTTGGGGAGACAAATGCCATCACTCCAAATGTCCCCCCCTTCTTTCTTCTTCCCCCAGCTTTATATGCTGAGCCTGATGTCATACAGTATGGAATATCCCTTGGGTCAGCTGGGGTCAGCTGTCCCGGCTGTGTCCTCTCCCAGCTCCTTGTGCCCCCCAGCCTCCTCGCTGTGGGGTGGGGTGAGGAGCAGAAAAGGCCTTGGCTCTGTGCAAGCCCTGCTCAGCAGTAACAGAAACATCTCTGTGTTATCAATGCTGTTTCTAGCACAGATCCAAAACACAGCCCCGTATTAGCTACTGTGAAGAAAATTAACTCTATCCCAGCCAAACCCAGCACACACATACTGATTTTCTGCAGTAATATTGCTTTGACATGGTGCTGCATGTAGGAAAGCTAATTAGATCTCTTCTAGTATAATTTTTTCTGATTAAAAGATATCTTCTAATACTATTCTTGGTATTAGATCTTAAAAGACCTTAGAAGGGAGATTCTCTTACCTTAAAGCATACAAAAATAAGTGCAAGTATAATTATGGAACCAGTGGAAACTTTGCTTTTGAAATGTATTTTCATTTTGAAATACTAAATATTTAGTGTGCTGCCTCTTAGTAATAATATATTGGATCAATTTGGAAAAAAATAACTATGCTATGAGAATACTTAACATTTCTTTGGGGGGAAAACAAAGAGACTGACTGCTGCATTGAATTTAGCCTTTATTTGTTCAAAGATTTGCCAGCAATTCCACATGTACTGGAAGTTCATGTCTGGTGTATTGTATTGGAGTGGGAGTACCTGCTCAAGTTCTTAGGAGATGAAATGTCAATATAATGATAAGGCTTTTAGTCTAGGTGGCAACCCAGAGGTCCAAATTGGATGAATCATTTTAATAATAGAACAAAATATCCATCTGGTGGTGATGGGGAGCAAGGATCAGCATTGTAAAAAAGGTTGTGATGAAGGATTCCTAAAATAGAGTTTCTAAACAATGATTTATTTTTTTTTTTGTATGGTTCTGCAAACTGGTTATATACTGCTGTTAAGCAGTGAGCTATGTGACAGTAACAGGCTGGCTTTTAATGCAGTGCAGCTGTTGTCTGTTGGTGCTGGTTTCTTTGACTTTGCATAAAATAAATTGGATAAATTGAATTGTTACCAAGAAGGACATTCTGATTCTTAATGAGAGTTCTATAAAACTTTGTTTAATTTAAAATAGTTGTGATGAGTTTTTTGGTCTTGTACTTTTAGAGCGTCCCATACCCTTTGATCACATGATGTATGACCACCTACAGAAATGGGGTCCCCGTAGGGAAGAGGTGAAATTTTTTCTTCGTCATGAGGAGTCACCAGCTGAAAGTAATGAACAGAGTAAGTATACTTAGTGTTGTTACCTAAACATATTTAAAACATTTCTGAAGTCAGTTTTATTATCAGTTCTTTCAGTGAACTTCAATAGATACATGTCATTCAACTTCCTTATACCAAAGCCATTTTGAACCTTCCTCAGTGGCATGTTTATTTATGTTCTCTAATTCCCTTCTCTAGAATAATTTCTACCAGGCTGTTGAGTAATATTTTTGTAGTAAGATAGGTTTCTATTCTGCTTAATACCTATCCAAAAATGTTGGTGGGTATTAGAGGTTTAATGCATTTTTTTTCTTGTTGAGAGAAAATCCCTATGTTTTTAAGAGTGGGGGATTGTTCTTTTTTGACCTCCTGTTCTTTTTCAGTTGCCCCAGAGAGAAGACTATTTGAACCCTTTTCAACTACTTTGCCTCCTTTAGAAACTAAAATCTGTTGTATGGACATCATTGGTCTCAGTGGCTTTACTTTCTCAGCACTTTATGTAGATATATTTAACAGTGGTGATAATTCACAGCTGGAAAAATGGCTGGTCGTCTTCGTTCTACAGGAAAAGTTTTTATATAAAACAGTGCCATACTAACTGGGGCTTTCTTAAAAGACTGGAATAAAAAACTAGAAGGATTTCAGTTTTCTGATCTAACTAGTATAGACTACACTTAATTTATGAGAAGACTTCTGAGGCTCTCCATTCTATATTTAATGACTGGATAGGAAAGGTATCTCGAAGTGAGATGTATATTTGCACGCTCAGATTATCCTTACTCATTCAGCTAATCTGACTACTTCTGACGACCAAATTTCAGGTTTTGGGTGAGTCCCTATTGCTTTGAGCTGGGATTTCTTTTTATATTTCTAAGTGGTTGCTGGTTGCTTTGAATGTCAGAAATAACAGGCCCAATAATGTATGAGGGATTTTTTTGTATTCATTAGATACTTTGTAAAATACTCAGTCATCCTTTGGGCAATACAAATTTGAAGTATGTTAAGAAATCTAAGATACACCTGAAGCCACAGAGAAGCAAAATGTCACCAGAACTATGCATGCAAGGCTTTTTAATTAATCATCAGCCTTTGGATCAATTTGTAGATTAAAGCTGTTTCTAAGGCATTGGAAAAGCTTCCTCTACTATATTCACTTATAATGTATTCAACTGAAGCTACCACTTCGTGTGGACACAGAAATATGAAACTGCAGTAGTCATGCTCAGTACATTCCCTTTATGACATCTGCCTAAACACAAGTCAGAAAAGTAGAGCTGCATGTCTGTACTTTTAACAGAGGAAGTCTGTGAAGTAAACATGTTATTTCTGCTGACTACTGCTTACAAAGAATAACCTAATAAGAAAGAGTTGGAACTAGCGGAATAAAAATCCACAGGTAAAAGCTTTATACAAAAGTTACTGAACGGATTCAAGAGTGAAAACCATTTGTGTTGAAAAGTGAACTTTTCACTAAGAATGATACGTTACTTTTAGGTGGACGTCAAGCCCAAAATCAAAGAAATGGCATAAATATACCTGTGGAGAAACGTACAGAGAATGGGGTATGTAATAAATCCTAAAGGTTTTGGATCAATTCCACTGACATAGTTCATGCTTTTAAAATTCTTGTTTTTCAAGTTCTGTTATGGTGGGAACTGGTGGAAAATACATAGATATTGTTCTGTTTAGGTTTTTTGTTTGTTTGGGTTTTGTTATAAGATGAATGGGAGAATATGGCTTTCTTCATGAAATACTCTAAATTTGCTTTCTAGAAAGATATTAGCTTCTGTGATGTGAGAAGCCCCGGAGTCTTATTAATTACTACATTTTCTAATCTTTCTTTATCTGTCTTACTCATCCTGTGTGAAGAAAAAAAAAAAAAAAAAAAAAAAGCTACATTATTCTTTCATACTAGTATTGCCTGTCCAGACATCTTTTCTTGTTCAGTTTATCTCACTGGTATTGATTCATGACAGCCTCATATGTTAAAACATGAGAATGTATCTATGGATTGGGACGTTTTCAGCTGCTGGTAGAAGAGGTTGCATACCCCTCAGAGCCAACTCTTTATACAGTTTTTTATGCATTTGGTTCATTTCTATGCCTATTTTTTTTACTAAGATATTACTAGGTTTCTAATTTAAAATACATATTACATAGCATAGGCAACCTGTTTGGTGGCACTCAGTGAATCCTGGCTTAAACATTCTCTCTTTTACAAGTAAAACGTACTATGTCTCTTTCAAAATTACCATGGCTTAAAAACCTTCTACTCCTGAGCTGAAATACTTTCTTCTCTCTCTTCTTACCCTCAGTCCTTATGAAGACTCTCCAGAGTATATTCTGCTCTTATTGGCTCAGGGCCATTCTGTTGCCTTTACTGAGTCACTTTAGCTATTGTTGACTATTTTTAAACGTTTTTAAATTTCAATAAAAATACTTGAGCTCACCAGTTCATAGTGTATTGTCTCTATGAAGCATTGTCAATTTCCACAGGGATCTTTCTCAGGGTAAAATAACACTTATAAAAATTTAAAAGCAAATTAAGTTTTTAAGCTGAGATGTCTTAAAGAAAAAAGAACTAAAATGTTAAAAATAATTGTGCAGGTTAAACAGTTCTGTGCCTGTATATTGCCTGATAATTGGCATCTAAAATTCACACACACACATGCTTTTAAATATGCAGCAATAAATTTGTTCAGTCAGTTTGCAGCTTCTAGCAGCTCATTTTGTTTATGGCATGTGGGCCTGGTGGAAGGAATTTTTTTCCCTATTCAAAACAGTTAATCATGTATTGCTTTCTACGTTCCTTTTCTGTAGAGAACACTAGCTGATATCCTCTGCTGCACAGATCCGTTTATCCTGCTTCCATTGTCATATTGCCAGTGTAGTGAGATCATGGTGTATAACGTCTAGGGCAACATAACTCTTTCATGACCTCCCCTGATCTATTCCTCCATGTAAGTCCTAGCACATATACTTTATTTGAGACATAATATCTCTGGAAATTAGGACTGGCGTGTGCACCATGCCTTATATAAGTCACTTCCTGGCAGCACTAAAGTTTATGATGGCATGGCTTTGTATTTGGTTCAATTTGCTGTTGATTTTAATGGGTAGAGCTCAGACCTGGTAGCGTGAATAACACTGCTACCTGTGTGCCATTCAGTATATATTTTTATAAAACACCAAAAGTTTGGCCAAAAAATTAACCTTTATTAGGGAACTGGTCACTTTAAATGGACTTTTACCAGATTGAGGAAATTATTAAAACACAAGAAAGACTAAAACCTGAAGAGGTTATATTAATGTAAATTATGGTGGGTTTTATGCCAAAAATGGTAAAAGTTAGTTTTTGAAGTGTATAAAACTAAGATTTTTTTCAATTGTACCAAGTTTTAAATCATAGGGGGAGGGGGAAAAAGAGGTGGCTGCAGGATCAAGGATTTAATCAGCTTACACTTACGTAATGCATTAGGCTTATTCATTGTTACTGGCATACTGAATGTTAGACTAGCCCTAAAATCAATACAAACCAATGGAACATTGAAGACAGCTCAAATCTTATGAAATATTCTGCATTCAGGTATATTTTTATTATGTGTACTGCTTTAATGATGAAATATTTTTTTTTTTTACTTAGTATCTGGTTAGAGCTGAAAGTATGACATGCATAGAAAACTTTAAGATGAATTTATTCAATATTTGAATCAATAGTCTTGGAAAAAATGATGGGCAATCTGTCTGGAATTCAGTTTGGATAATTCTATTAACTGGCATTTTGTCATATGCAGTAGGGCTTTTTGTTCTTTGAAAATGTATGTACGTACTTGATCAGCAATTGTTTAAATAATGGTTAGCTTAAAATCACATTATATAAATCCTTAAATTTCATTAGATTATCTTGCAAATAAAGATTTAATGTTAAAAATAGAATAGGCTAGGTCTCTTCAAACAGTGAAATGTGCATTTTTGTGAAAAGAATACTTATCTCTAAGTTCTCATCTGAGAGCTTTGCATTCTGCATAACAAAGCCTAAAGGAAAAAAAAACCTGTGACATTGTGTAAATTGACTGGTTCTCTTATTCCTGAGGTGACCTTTGGGGGGGTTGCTTTTGTTTACATCTTTCCTTCTTGGAAGTAGAACTATGCTATTATCAGGGCCTGATCTCTTTCCACCCCTACACAAAGGTAAAGAGATGTGGAGGTAAGACTTACATAACTGAAGATTTCCCTTTTCCAAGAAGACTGAACAGTGTTTCAAGGGGGATTCTCTTCGAGAATAGCTGTCTCTTCCTCCTTTTCCTTTCTTTTGCATGTGTAACTTGAGCCAGTTTGATTTGAACACAAGTGGTTACAAGGGAAATCATAATTAAATACTGGGAAAAATATTTTCTCAATGACAATAACAAACATTGGAACAGATTGTCCAGAGTCTGTGGAATTCCTAACTAGCTGAATAAAGTCCTGATCAACCTGAACTGCTCCGAGCAGGGGTTATGGAACCAGGTGACTTCCAGAGGCTCCTTTCTACCTGAATTATTCTTTGATTCTGTGATCAGGGGCCATGAAACAGTGGTCATACAACGCTGAGTCTTCTTTGCTTCCAGATGTCCTAGCATGATCCAAGCTTCTTTCCATAAAAGCAGCAGCGGTCTGAAAACAGAGAGACAGAGCAAATATAGTTGTAACCACTGGGGGTCAGTGGTAGACAGGAGAGGGGCTGGGATTCAGGCGTAGTGGCGCAATAGGAAAAGCAGATCCAAGATGGACTGGAAGGAAGTCCCAGAAAGAGGACTGACTGGTTGGTATCCAGATGAAAAGGTAATCAGATAACCGAGAAATTTCTTGGAGATAAGAAAACAAGAAAGCAGATGCAGCTCAGGAGGAACAAAGGATGGGGTACAGGAACATGATGGAAGTGTATTGGACTGAATAGATTAGTGTAATGAAAAAGCCTGTATATGAAGCCAATACTTATTTGCTGTAGTTGCTTCGTTTAAATTATTTTTTCTACTTGGTAATTTACACACACCCCCCCACCCCCACCCCCCAGTAATGTCAGTTTGTGGTCTTATGTACCATTGTCTCTTTTAACTTACTTTTGCTGTTTCTAATATTAAAACTGCTCCCTGATTTAGAGAGACTGATATCAATAAGCTTTTCTCTTGATAGATACTGACTGAAGCCTTTGCCAAGAAATACAAGTGGAACCTGATTTTCCCTCTCACTATTAAACTTGTGTTAGCTTTAGTGTAGAAGACCCTCATGTAGAGGAAGAAAATGTCACTATTGTCCCAAACTGGAGAATCGCACTTCTGTACATTTTCTTAGTCTTGAAGCTGTGACCAATAGATAAAATTGAGAATTCAAATTTTGTGATGATTAGATAACAGAACTGAGCTTCACTATTTCTGTTAAAGTGGCTCAATCCACTTTTTTTGGTTAAAGGGGCTCCATCGTAGTGGTGGTAAAGCTATGCTGCTTTTGGGTTCCTGTGGTATGGCTTGTCAAATTCTAGGCTTACAGTTTAGCTGGATTTACATGCGGTGCCAAAATTGTTGAGTAGAAGCGTATGTTGTTCACTAGTTTTAATGATTTGATCGATAAAAGTGTGACCAGATAAAAAGGCATTAAACATCTAATATACATTTTCTCATATGTTTGTTAAGATATGACAAAATTTTAAAATGTGTTCTAAAAAGCTTTCTAAAAAGAAATTTCAAAGTTGACAGAATGGTTTTACAATATACTTGCACAGGCAAAATACTTATGTGTTTCCTTAGCCTGTCAGGCAAAGAGATGACGAAATCTAATTATGAGGAAAAAGGCAAACAAGTTAAATTTTTAACAGAAGTAGTAACCTCAAGACAAGAGAAATACATTATATGTACTTGCTTTAAGTTCCTCATTTGAAATGTTGAAGGATAAAGAGCTTAGACTGGAATAGAAATTGTTCTTCAAACCTGAGCTGCAAATTCAATTTAATATAAGCTTGTAAGTATTAAGTACTTTCTGTTTGTAACATTTAGCAATGTACTTGGAAGAGGCTGCCATTCACATAAGACAGGTTTTAATCAAATTTGTTTAAAATGAACAAATAACCATGTCATTCTTGGAAATCTAGATTCTTTCAGGGGTCTCATAGCAAAGCCTAAGCAAGTAATTCCATTAAGAGATGATAAAAAGAAATTTAGGCACAAAGAATCCTAACAGTTTGCAGAGGGGGGAAAAAAAAAAGAAAAAAAAAAAAAAAAAGAATTCTGAAGAAATTTTCCTGCAGGCTTCCTGGAGCATTTTGACCATGTTAACAACAAAAAAAATCCACCCAAAAGAACCCCTTGGTAATTAAATCAGATCTAGGTTTTCCTAATTTTCTGCTGCAGCTTTGTCTGTTGCTTTTGTTAAAGAGACAAAAATGATCTGCCACTTTTACAGTCAAGGGTGTTCGTTGTTTGAGGCGTACATTTCTAAAATTATTTTTACCTGTCAGAGAGGGGAGCCTTGCTGCACCTACAGCAGCCTTCTGCACTGTCAGACATCTAGTTCAAGCCTTGAGTCAGCTTAATAGAGTTGGATTCTCCTCAGACTTGATGCAGTTCTTCATTAAGTCTGTCTGAAGCATTTTCTGGGCAGCTGGCATTATCTTGCTTTTCAAAAAAATAGAAAAACTAATCCAACTAAAGGACTTAAGGGAAAACAAAGTCAAATTAGGATGTAAAAGAAAAATTACAGTCTAAAGCTAATTTTAATGCATACTAATAGCTTTTGAATTCTTGCTGGACTACAAATCCCAGTCGCTTTACACCTCAGTAAAGGATAGTTATGTAGGGTAAGATCTCTACAAGACTAATAGCTATGTGATCTCATAGAAAGGACTCCTATAAAACTGTAGGGAATTCAAATGGTCCTGACCTCATACCTCACACTGAGGCCTCTTGTAAACTTTTTAGGCAGAATCACATAATTTGGGGATTTGGAATGTCATGAACAGTGTCTTGACATGTCCTGTGCAATCTCAAATATATTTCAATTCATAATGGACAGAGTTACTAGATGATTACATTTTATGAGAAAAAAATTGATATATTTCATCACACTTATTCTGTGATCATTTTCTTGTTTAACTAATGCTATCATAATTAAAATTATATGATTAATACTAGCTCTTAATATCTGACTTCATTTGTTTTGAGGAGTCTAAAGATAATTTGACTAACTGGGAACAGGAAACATTCTTGGAACCTGCTTATGAAAGGATTGTTTTTCTCTGTGTCTTCTCCGTGTATTTATGCAATTTCTAATCTCTGTCACTCTAGAAATCAAATATCTATCTAGGTGGCTGCGCATATGAGAGATACTCGCTTATAGTATACTGACACTTAGAAACACTCACCTGTAGTATACAGATTTTGTAGTTCTGCTCTTCTGGGCATCAAAGATAGTTCTGCTCAACAAGCTACAGAGAACAAAGATGTGGTTTTCTAGTCCGTAACAGCCAACGAGTAGATTCTTCTCCTTTAGGGGAGGAAAGACCTAAGCTGCACCATTTACTGAGTCTACACGTGTAGTTCCCACTTTTATATGTTTGACTTTGCTTTTCCTCGGTCATGGCGTTACAAGTTTACAGCAAATACTTGGTTGAAGATGTCCGTGGAAGGGGCAGGCCTTACAAGGCCAACTAGTCCTTTTTGGGCCATCTTTAGAGTTCTCTTTTTTATGTAGCTGTATCAACTGCAGATTAGTGTTTCCTATCATCTTTTCCCCAGTCTCTCTGTTTTTTCTTGTGCAGTGTTGCTGTGGCCTCCTTTCTCTTACACACCTTTCCATGTCCACTGACTTGTTCATTTAGTTGCCTGTCCATCTAGCCTTTGGACACTTAGCATGCCTATTTCCCACCCATATGTTTTTCCCAGGCAAGCAAACCTTTCCAGTTCCCTATTGTCTCCGCAGCTGCCTCCAGATCCAATTGTTGTTAGGTTTGTTCCCCCTGCAGTCTTCCTTAGATCAAAGCAGACAAAATGAAAGTCCCTCTGGCTAATTGAGGAGTAAGGGAGTCGAACTTGTTTTTCTTCTCTTATTCCTACTGGATGATCTTACTCTACAGCTCATACCTCTCGCTTACTAAAAATAAGCCTGTTCTTTATGCAGCTGGAATATTCACTGTATTGTGCTTGGACACACAGTTCTTCAGTGTTCTTACGGAGACACATGTGGCTGATCTCTTGTGTAAGTGCACTGAAACCTACTTGAATTACTTTCTTGAAAGAATGAAGAGAGGGTGAGCTTGCATGTCATTCATGAGTTTGACAAGGTAAATTACAGCTTTTTATGGTTTTTGTCTTCCACAATATAATTTTTAGATACATAAGAAATTGTTAATGGGGTTTAGTATTTTCTTTAAGATTTAAAAATCCTTCAGTCTAGATTTTGGCTTGCCGCAGTCTTCTCTGACACGCAGCCTCTTGATTTATGCTACTACACACATGCTTCAGCTTTATTGCTGGCTCATGTGTTCGTTTTGTTGGTTACAAGATATAAGAAAAGGCTGAAGTATGTACAGAAAAGCTTATAGCAAACACTGAAAAGGTTATTTGCATAAGATTGTAGTATCTATCTATTCTGACTGTACTGTTTGCCTTTATCTTAGGCAGTCTCTGTTAATAAAGAAAGTCTTAAATTTCAGATGGTGTGGTTTTCTGTCACTTCAAACAGTAAAAATAAACACAGAAAGTAATGATTCTCCTGATCTTTTTGGTATTCTGTTTTTGCACTGAGCTGGTAATACTACAAATATACAAATAGAACAAATATGAGTTTTTTAAAGCTAAATTGTCTGTAGTCTTCTATCTTCAGTTGAACCTGATAACTGAAAGAAATGTGTATTGCTCAACGTTTGCATTGAATATGAAAAGTGCAAGGAATGAAGCTGATTGTAATTGACAGCTGGCTTGATCTTGCCATGATTAGGTCTTTTACTGCTGGCAAAATCCACTAGCCTTTTCCGTTAGCTGATTGATGATGAATGTGGAGAGACAGCTTTTCATATTGATAAAGAATTTTGGAAAACCTTGCTTTCATATAGATAAGATTAAAAGATATCCTACCTCTTATTGATCGCACTGAGCCAAAAAGCCATGCAGGAACTCGTAAGATGCATGCAGTTGTTGATTTGGCTTGTTCACAGCAAACAGTTAAACAATTAGTGCAGACAGAAAGTAGCAGAAACATGGCGTTGAAGCATGTTGAAGACACGCAAATGTTTACAGCTGGTGGGCAGTGCTGCAAAATAAAGATGTGCTCTCTTACAATTACAGGGGAAAATAACGAACAGGTAATTGATTACTTCTCAAAATTTGTTAATTTTGCACTTTAGTGGACATGTTATTTAAATACTGTGTAGCTTTTGTACTTTAGTTTAAATGATTGTGGGTTTCACTGTCACATGACCGGAATGCAGACCAGTTTGGGTTTTGTAACTCTTTGAAATTCAGAGATGCATTTACTATGATTTTAAAGTTTTCTTACCTTATCAAAAGCTTGTTACTTCAGAATGTCATGCCAGCTTTTTCTTTTAACGACTTGGATTTTATAGCAAGTGTAAGGCATATGCTAAGTTTCGCAACATATCTTTCAATTACAGGATACTTACTTTCAGTACTTCTGTGTTTTGGAAATGTTTTATTATACCATTCTCATATAAACAACATCACATCACCACAGAAAAACTTCATCTTGAAACAATTAAGGGAACATTAAACACACATTTGATTATTATGTGTTATTCAGACTAATAAGTGCATCTTAACCATGCTTAGCTATCCTGTCAGAATAAGATGTTGCTTTTTTTAAGAGACCATGAAAAATACAGATCCAAGACTATTTTTAAAGGAAATTGGACGGTGTATTTTCAACATACGTTGTAACATGTCTATACTCTGAGTAAAAGGATTGGTATTGTAAACAGGTCTAAGTTTTGTGCAAAACTAATCTGTTATTTCTATAAGAATGCATAGTTTATTTTAAGTTAGTTTACTTTTGTTAGGAGTATGATGTTAGTATTTTGATTCAAATCAGCTACTGGGAGTATTAGCTGACACTAAAGTTAATATAAACATGCTTAAAATTTCTATGGCTGTGGACAAGGAAGAAAACAGTATTTTAAATAAACGAGTTCCAGATCCTAGTTTCCTATATTGTAGAAGTTATTTATAAGTGGTATCTAGGAGATGTTCGATATATGCTTAAATCTTTCTAATTTTGAAAAATCTACTTTGATGTTGTTTTGATTTTTATCAAGTTATGTCTTTTCTTAGCTGTTTTGTACAAAATAGGGCACAGTTTCACTTGTGAGATTTCTAAGCAAACAATATGGGAAAACAGGAAATCTGGAGTCTGTGACTTATGCTGAATAGACTTTAAATGTTTTATTATATAGAATGACTTATTAGCATCAGCAAATGGAGGAATTGCTAACAGGGCAGTGCAGTTTATGAGATGTTAAGATTTTATCGTATATAGATAATGTGAAATTTTTCAGCAAATTGTGATAAAGTTGAAGCATGTTTAGTCTAAGAAACTGTTAATGTATTTGCACAAATAACAATTTTAGTATAGATTTCTGAGTAAAGTTATCAGATTCCATTTGTAATGTTAATTTTAAGATTATTTGATTATCAGGAGACAGCGCATACTAGGTATATTTTCCTTTAATTCCCAATATTCTGGTTGCCTTTTCTGGGTTTAATTAGTGTGTTCATTTCCATTAAGCTAAAAAAAGGCACGTGCTATTGTCATTGGATTCTTTAAAATGGATTTCTGCTATCGGCATATTTCTGACCCAATTAAAAAAATGAAAGGCAGAGCTGTGGATAAAGCCATTAAACTGGAAATAATGTCATCCATGTCAAGATCAGCAAAAACTCTAATTTAAATAAAACCAGGTATTTTCTTTTGTCTTTTTATTATATTTTATATGAGTTTTCACACAAGATTTTCAAGTTGTTTTCATTATGCATGGCACTAAGATCAGTTTTTATGGAAAATGTGGTCAAAATCTATTAGACTTCTTAAACTTCGTGATATATAGGGTCAGTGTGTTTCAGAAATGTAAGGAGGTCAGAATCAGTAACCTTCAGCAGTTGCTCCAGTCCTGTGTTCTCTTCTCATAGTCCTCAGATAGCACAAGGATGCCTCATACATTTCATAGAAGACCTATATGATACAGAACTGGTATAATTAGCTCCCGTGTCTTCCATCTGTTTTCCCTGTCACTGTTGTGCTGAGGACAGGTACCCAAAGTGTGTGCTGGCTGTTCTTGTCAGCAGCTTCGAAAGTTTTGTTGCCAACTGGGCTAGCCAAAGCTTCCCCTCAACTATGTTCCTTTGAATGAGGCTTAAGGCAGAGATGATGGGCTTCTGCTGCTTGTGTCCAAGGTAGCGTGGGAGAATTAGGGAATCTTTTGCTAGATTCAGCAGGCAAAGCAAGCTGTTTCTTTCTTCCTTGCTGTGGAAATTTGGTGGTAATGCAGTCAGAGATGTAGCTCTTCCCTTGCTGTAAAGACAGCAAAATGCAGGGATGGCCCACTGTGGTGAGAGCTCCCTGGCTTGGGGAGGCTGAGGATTGTCAGAGCCCTGATCCCAGTCTGGAATTCACTGGTTGGTGAGCACTTCAACCTACACTCCTTCATCTTACGGTTGTCAGTCTGCTTCGTTCTGAGAAAATGCTATTTATGTAACGTACTTCACTTCCTTGGTCCACATACTCATCTATCTAGTCCCAGACCTGTCAGTTCTGTGTTTATCGTGTAGCTATATAGATTTCTGGGGTTTGACAGCTCTACAAAGGTAAGTTTCTAGTCCGAGGGTAGATTTTGTGTTCCCTCATTGGCCCTAGGAAGGAACAGCCACTTAAAACTGCTATAGATTATGGAAAACTGAGTCTTTCAGTATGTACAGTAAAAACAGAGTATCAACTTTGCATTTCTATGTAGGCATTTTAATCCTTCTCAGGAGCAACTTGCAGTACCTTTCTGGCCTTTGCTGTCCTCCCGTTAGGCTGGTGAAGGTGAAGTTTTCTTTTTATGTGGCAAGGTTGTGTGCATCATGAATGAATCCGACATGAAGGAGTAAATTCTTTAAATCGTGAGCCCAAAAGAGTTGCTTCTTGCATCTTTCTCTCTCTCTCTCTCTCTGCGCCTCTAATTCAGTACTGATCTTGTCCTTAGTCTGTGGGGTTTTTTTTGGGGGGGGTGGTGGTGGTGGTTTTGTGGAGTGTGTCTGTCCCTGTCCTGCTATGCTGGTGTTGTCCCAACCTCAATAGAGTATTTTCTTTTGCAATTATTCTGGCTGAGGATATGCTTACCTTTACCATCACCGTCTTCGGGAGCAGCAGTATGGAGAACTTTACAGAAAGATTGTTTGGGGGGGTTTTAAGCCAAAAAGGCCATTTGGCCAAAATGTTCCTTATCTGTACTACAATTTTAGAGTGGCAGCCTGTGTAAAGAATAAACAGTGTAGCTGGTTGCAGGCAGAATATATGCTGCATTATCTTTAGTAGCTGCTCTGTGTTGGCTTGTCAATAAATTAATACGTGGCTGAAAGTAGTGGGATACAAGCAGACTGGGTAGCCCTTTGGATGGCCAGAGTCAGAACCAGCCATTCTGAGCTCCAAGGCAGAAGTTAAGATGCAGACTTCCTCACCTCCCTGCACGGTGGTTGATTGATTACATTTTATCTAGATTATGTTGAACCTCGGCAATTCGTGGTTTAACCTCAGAATCATCTCTCTTGGTGACAAGAGAGAAGGGTGGACTGAAGTACTGAAGGAATAGTAATAAATGAGGGAGTAAGGATAGAGGTGATGGAGGTGAGTGATAGGAAAAAGACTAGAAAACATGTGAGGGAGAGTTCATTGTACATGATTTGTTGTACAAGAATATGCAGAAAAGGTGGAGCTTGGCCAGTTTCAGGAGGCTTGAGGTACTTGAACCTATAGTTTCTAGTGCAGGGCGTTGGGAAGGGAACTGAAGAATTGTGTGGGAGATGGGTGTGAACACCTATCTTAAAAAGAGGAAAGGGATAGATAGGGGAAGTTAATGACGTGGTGGCTCTTGCAAACTGAGAAAAAGATCTGAAGAGATAACGTGCAGGAAATGATTGGTAAATTCTTGTACTGCTCTGGTTTTCTTTTCCAATTCATTGGTCACATTATGCTTTGCACTGGCTATTTGAGTGTTGCTGAAACTAAACATGGGATTGCCAGTCATTATGGTGGCTTGTAAAGCTTTTGAATATTTGTTGTTTTCCTTTAAAGCTCTTATTTCTGAAATCATAACAGTCTCAGGGGTGGATTTGGTATATGTTTCATTATTTTCAAAGTAACTTTCTATTCTTACTGGTGCAAACTTAGAAAATAATCTAAAAAAAAGTATCTTCATTGCTTAGACATGGAGGCAAAGAAATGCATAAAATCAAACCACATCCTAATTACCATCTTTTAAAAAAATAATCTATTTCAAGAGGCCAGTCTCATGGTTTGTTTTTTTTTTTTTGTTTGTTTGTTTGGTTTTTTTTGGTTTTTTTTGTTTTCTTTTTGTTTTGTTTTTTGTTTTTTTTTAATTTAATATTGACATAATGAGATTCCTCTTAAAAGATAGTTTCTGATGGAAGTAAAGGCAAAAAACCACTGGAATCTCCCATAGTTGCTTACATGTCTTGACTATAGTAGACTCTGCTTGTCAAAGAAATATTTTGAGTTCAGGTGCAATTTTTCATTTACTGTTGTGGGTTGCCAATGAGTAAGCCATTTCATAATAGCTCAGAAGCATGTAGACTGAGGAGTTTGGTTATAGACAGAACAGCAGTGAGGGTAGAAAGAAAGGAAGGAGGAACAAGATGATTAATTTTCAGAGTGACAAGACTAGTGTGTAGAATTAAATATTAAAGGAGTATCCTTTTCTTAATTAAATGCCTAAGGTATGACTTGTTTTGAGGCTGCTTGTAAACTGGTTCTTAAACTATTTAATTACTACTGTGCCATTCATCTCACCTGTCTCAAAAATATTAATCATCAAATGGTAAAATATTAGCCTGTAGTAGGAGGGTAATGTCAGAAGCTGAAACTCCAGTTCATTACAAATTCTGTCTCTCATCATGACATTTTAAAATGCATGCTAAACAAAATAATTTTTTTGGAAGATTCTTGTCAATATTAAGAAATGAGGGAATATAGGTGTAAAGTATTCTTGTTTGAGAGACATACATAATACTTCCTTAGTGCCTAATAATGCAGTGTTTGCTCTATAGCATTTTATTTAGGAGTTCATCTCTATGTGTACATGCTTCTGTGAATCAATGAAAAGAAATTTACAATTCAGCAAAACTGCCTGCTTTGATGTATCACCATGTAGCAAATGAATCTGTGGAATCTGGAGGAGTGGATATTTGTAGTGGCTTTTTAGTACCTCCTTCAGAAGGCAGTTCCGTAGGAGGTAGGTTTCTCTGGCTGCTGGAGAAAGGAGGAGGTCTGGACCATAAATGTGATAGGCTCGCTTTTGTTATGAGAGGTGAGTGACTTCATGGATGAAATTGTTAATAACGAGTATGAACAGCACAAACTGAAGAATCCAAGAAACCAACAGCTTCATTAAAGATCTGAGAAAATGCGGCACACTCTTTGCCTTGCATAACCTGGGGTTCTGAAGAAGGACAGACACTGACTTTCGGTGGTGGTGTTTGCATGCAGAGAATGACGAGCAGGCTCAACTAATGTGAAGTGCTCTAAATGAATCGATTCAACTAGACCTTGGCAAGAGAAAGACTCAGTGTTTTTCATGCTGTTTCAAAAACGATGCTGTCCTGTTCTGGAGACCTGAAATCAGCAACAGTCTATCTGAAAATAATTGATTTGATGTTGAAGAGGAATTCTGCTTGGTCTGTTCACTCCTTTTGCCATGTGGATGAAAAAGAACAAACTGCGAGTGAAGTTACAGGTTTAAAACTTTGTTTCCTCAGCTGCCTCTTCTTTTCTTTCCTAGGTATAGTGTAGTTATTTTAAGTGAAAGAGACACTTATTGGTATTTAGTGAGGTAAACATTAAAAATTTCTCATAGGGTATTTATATTTAAATGGTTAATTATCACTGTTACTCGTGTTCTTGTGCTTTGCCATGTATAAAGGGTTTTTAGACGTTACACTTTCTAAATGGAACGTTTTACAGTAGTTAATCGCTTCTTCAAGGAGAGGCTGATATTTGCATTCATCTTATATAATTATATATCTTTGATATTTTGCATAATACAAAATAATGCATTACTTTTTCAGGCATTATAAGATATACTTTCAAATATGCTTATTTATAGAAGTAAAATTTCTGAGCTTTTGGATCAAACTTTGTTTTGTTTCTCGTGCTTTTACAAACCAGTTTCTTATTGTCGTTCTGTGTTCCAGGTTACATTTTTCATTTAGAAAATCTGTCATTTTCACTTGGTGAAATGGCTTTTTTACTTTAAAATATGCACAAGCCCTATACAGATACCACTTTTTGAGTCTGGATATATTTTTATCAGAATAAAACATCTCTCTCTCGGACAGTGTTATATTGAAAGTTGCTACTGGAAATAGAATGAGCTATCAAAGTTGTTAACTTAAGCTGATACTCAAAGCAGAAAGGAGAGAAGCATTGGGAAGATTTGCCTAGTCTGATGCAAGTTGTATATTTTTGAAACAGAGCGTATGTGTATTGAGAAAATACTATCAATTCACCCCTCCACCTTTTTTACTTTTAAAATCAGTGATCCAGAGGGAAGCCTTCAAGCTGTTCAGAGCCCCTTTTAAGAATTACCTACAGAATCCAGCAGAAGGAGATGTAGAGGTTTGGGCTTTTCTGGGAAGGTTATGCCAAAGGAAGTCAGCAGAGCCTGAGTGTGTTCTGGGAGCAGCACCTTTTTTTTCTATGATTTTTTTTGTCTCAAGTGAGCACATTTTGGTTTGTGGATGGCACTTGGAAAAACTTACTTACTTTCTTACCCAATTAGTGCCTTTCAGTCTGTAATTAATAATAAAATGTGTGTGTCTGATTTATTAGCTGGTGGCCACAAATGCATGCAACTTATTTGGCCTTAAAGAATATTGTGAAGGACTCATCTGTCATACGTCATGCTAATAAAAAAAGTACATGCTACTAAGTTCATTTTTTTTTTTCTAATTACTGTGTTCACTAACAAAGTGTTGAAATATAAAATTAGTATTTTGGGTGGATTTTACCTTTTTTTTTTTAGTTCCACTACTCTATATAGCTATAAATGTAAACAAATTCATAGGGTTTTTTTTATTACTTCCCTACGATAAATAGTTTTCATTATTGTTGACTAGTAAGAGGAGTTTCAATTGTAGTATCCAGTAAGAATTATAATTTCACTCCATATTTTATTCAGTAAGAAATATTCAAAGAGGGACAATAACTTTCTCTAAAAATTTTAGTCTGACATGTCTGTATCATGCATCTAAGATGCAGCAGCTTTAAAAGTTAGTGTTCCAAATCTAGCTCATTGTAGTGACTGACCTTGAGGTGCATATCTTACCTGAATAATTGTATGCAGAAACATGAAATATTAATTGGAGTTTGGGTAGCTATAAAAAAAAACAACAAACAAACAAACAAACAAAACCAGTTATTTAAAAGCAAATATTCTTTTCCTTTTCTGACTGAAGCTTAAAGAAACAGTTCAGTGTTACATATTAGTTACACTGAAAATGTTAGGAAGGGAAAGAAACTTCAGATTCCAATTACTGCTTAAAATACCCGCTTACATGTGTGTTACCACATGTGCCATACTAGTATTGTGTACCAATTTGACAGAACATCTTAATAGAGCAGTGTTAAATGTAGTATAAGGGCTTTATTCTCTTGTTTGTTTTGTCTCTTAGTGTTTTCCTCTTTTACCTGCTTTTCTCCTTTTTTCTTTTTCTGTCCATGGTATGTGCATGGTCCTTTCTTTCTGCCATGAGGTTCCTTACTCTTTCATAGGTGTCCATCATTATTGTTCCTCTGAGGACTGTGGAGGAGGCTTTAGCCTTCCTCTGAGAAGTGGGGGTTTAGCTTCTATCATCAGAACACTTTCTATACATCAACACATTAATGTAACATTTTGTGTTCTGCAGGTTGGGAATCCACGTGTTGAGCTCACTCTTTCTGAACTTCAAGACATGGCTGCCCGACAACAGCAGCAGATTGAAAATCAACAGCAAATGTTGGTTGCTAAGGTAATAATTATATACAAATCATAATAAATACAAAATTCTTTCAACATACACAAGCGTGAGTTTCATGGATACAGAAAAACACATTAATTCATTCTAGATAAGCTCAAGGACGGGCTTGAGAAGTCCGTTATTTTACCAAGTTAACCTTAACCTAGGCAACATACAACATTTCAGTGTAAATGATACTATAACGAGCTATGTCAAGCCAAGTCGTGTCTTTATAAAAATATTGCTA
The DNA here is from genome assembly GCA_000699545.1 of Podiceps cristatus. Taxonomy (NCBI): domain Eukaryota; kingdom Metazoa; phylum Chordata; class Aves; order Podicipediformes; family Podicipedidae; genus Podiceps; species Podiceps cristatus. Next base: position 35,372 of record KL258628.1, on the reverse strand, counting down.
GGTTTTATTTGTCTCTTTTGTGAGGCTCACTTCATGATCTGTGATAGACCAAGTTTGACGGTATGCTTGTATTTAGTAGCTCATTCACTCCAGTATACTAATAGTAGTGTGACATAAGAATATGCCCACTTCAGATATATATTCAAGTATTGCATTTCCAGACTCTCCGAGATGTAAGAACGTAAGTATGTTTTCAGACTGGGGTGTAGGTTTAATGGTTTTTACATTGTCATAGGTGTCATAATGTACAGTACGCATGGGCTGCTTGGAGTACTTAGGAATCAGCCTATCAATTCTGTTGTTCTTTTTTTGATGGAAATAATGTAGGAAAAGATTTAGAACTGCAGCATTGTCTTACAGTAGGTCAGCTTGTTTAAAGTGGTCTGTTGGACATATTTTGTCGTCTTTGGGACGCTGGATAACAGCATTGGAAGTTCATTTTGGAACAGCAGGAAAAGTGTTAACAGTGGCAGAAAACAAATGCCAGAGGAAGCTTCACAGATGTGTTTCAATGAATGTTCAGGCTAGGGCTGTATTTGCAGATGTATGTAAATTTGATATTTAGTCTAAACTGTCTTGAAGCTCTGCTCCAAACCAGATTTGTTCAATTAATGTTAAGAGTTTTTATAGGCGGACCGATATATATTTTAACTAGATTCAACTTTTTCCGATTGCTGGAAGAAAAAAAAGAAAACACAACCAAAAAACACCACACTGATCAAAGCAATGGGTTTTTCTTATTAACTTTTTTAATTTAAATAAGTGGGTAACAGCTACCTCTTGTCTAAAACCTCATTTTGTCAGGAACAACGTTTGCGTTATCTGAAGCAGCAAGAACGTCGTCAGCAGCAGTCTGTTTCTGAGAGTGAAAAGCTTCAAAAACTTAAAGAACGTGTTGAAACCCAGGAGACAAAGCTAAAAAAAATCCGTGCCATGAGAGGACAAGTGGACTACAGCAAGATCATGAATGGCAATCTGTGTATGTGGAATTTTTAAGTAATTTATTTAATTTACTATTCACTGCATGACTAGCAAATGTTATATTGATAGTCAATATCATATTGAAGCAGGATTTTGGATAGAAAATTTTTTGTCTGGATGTTGATTGTTTTCATATTGAATGTTCTTTGTGTTCCTATGAAATTTGTATATGATATAACTTTGGGGATTTTTTTAATATAGTCAGGCATAAAGTCAGAATAATTCTATTTTATAACTATTTATGACTGTTAGCAAATTCCCAACACACAAACACTTTATCTGCATGCATATACTAGATTTAAAACTAGTGTGTTTATCAATACCTGTAGATTTAAAAAAAAGAACAACTTCTGTTTTACTTAATTGTCTTTTGTTATTTTTGTCTTGCTAATGTTAGCAACTGAAATTGAGCATATAAGTGCCATGTTCCAGGAAAAGCAGCAGGAGCTGCAGGCTGCAGTGTTAAAAGTGGATCAACTTACTCAGCAACTGGAGGATTTAAGGAAAGGAAAACTGAATGGGTTTCAGTCTTACAATGGACAAATGACGGGACCAGCAGCAGTAGAATTAAAGAAGTTGTATCAAGAGCTGCAGGTAAGTAACAGAGAGATGCTATTTGGATGATAGCTGTAGATTTTAAAAAGTTGTATTACTGCTCTATGAGTGGCCATTTGGTTCTCTGACATCTTCTAAAACTGGTGTATTGGAATGCTGTTAATGTGTGAGGTTGTAGTTAGCATATAACCCTCTTTAAAGCTAATGAAATTCTGTTTTAAAAACTATTTTTGTTGTTGCTCCTACACATAATGATACAAAGTATGCAAGTGTTCTAAAGGGCATTTCTTAGCCCCTAATACTGAAATACTGAATCTATTTCATTTCAGTACTTCTCTATTTTTCAAAGAACTGGGTGTAGCAAGCTCACTAGGTGTCATCTTAACTAGGAGACATGACTGGACAGTGAATAAAAGTGTATTTAAAATATATTGTGAAAATATAGCTATAATTTATGTCTGGTGTAAATGAAAAAAATACATAGGAATTAAATAACACATTTTAACAGAATCATCAAAAATATAAGCTGCACTGTATTCACTGCACTCTGTAGTGAACTACTACTGCAGTATATTCACACAGTATTCCCTGTATCACTATCATATAGCTTCCTCCAAGAAGATTGTTACATCTGAAGTGTAGCTCTCACAACAGTAATTATATATTCCATTTACATTGAATTTTTGTCCTGTTTTCATGTTTAAAAGTTACAGAATACTTAATCATGGGCCGATGTGTCAGGATTTGAGGGCTTTTTTTATTTAGTTGTGTACTTTATTGTGATCTAGGCAACAGCTCTAATGTATATTTAATGTTTCAAAATTAATTTAAATTTCAAAATTAGTCTCTGTCATTGCTTTACACAAGCAAATACAACATACAAATTAATCCATCAGATGTTTTCATGAATTAGGAATAAGGATCCTTTCTCCCTCTCCTTTTTCCCCTTTCCCCCTCTCCTCTTTCCCCATTTATACAAGGCATATCTACCTTTCAAATATCTCATAGTGCAAAGATGCTCAATAGATTGAGATTTCTCCCTTGTGCTTCACAATGATCCCATACGCATTTATCAAGGCTTAAATTTTCCCCAGGTTTTTTTTTTGCATGTAACATTACCATGAAAATTGGAACACTGTCAGAGTTACAGAAGGTATGAAAAAATGCCAATGAGAAAGAAAAATACCAATGAGAAAGAAAGAGAAGTAATTATAAAGACTGTCATGGTTGATTTAAACCATAAAGGTAATCCATCCCCTAATCTACTGGAAACCTGCTCTGAAGGTTTCAGTTTAATCCCCATGTAGAGAGGAAAATCTCTGCCCAGTCCCTGCACTAGCAGTTCAGTTAAGCTCCCATCCAGACTTCAAGAAGTTTCACGTGGAACAGGAAACAGAATCAATAGCATCATTTCTGTTACAAGTTTTATATCACTTAGTTTTCATGATACTCAAATTGTCTTGGTGGTTAAACATAACATTTAACAAACACTTTTTATGACTTAATTTTTCACAGTGGTATTCAATTCTGAAATGTCTTTCATGCCTAATTCTTCAGTTTGTTTACTATAAATGGGGTGCAGTCTATATGTATTTAATTAGGTCTCCACTAGTTTATTAGAACACTCTTTTGCTGTTTTAAGAGTTGTTCATGGTTGCAAATGCCAGTTTAACAGGCTGTGTAAGAGCATAACATTAGGGATGCTAGAACATAGCCGATCCAAGTTGCTTTGAGTTTTTAACACTGTATTAAAACCAACTTGACAAAAGACAGAATGAAGTAACTGTTCTAACAAATGTCTGTCTTTCTTTCCCTTTTCCCTTTTTTTTTAAAAAAAAAAAAAAATAAAAAGATTCGTAACAGGCTTAACCAGGAGCAGAACTCCAAGCTTCAGCAGCAGAAAGAACTCCTAAACAAACGCAATATGGAGGTGGCTATGATGGACAAGCGAATCAATGAGCTGCGTGAACGGCTGTACAAGAAAAAAGTTGAGGCACGTCAAAAAGAAAACATTCCTGTAAGATAAACTGTTAATAGGGCCACACTTCAGTTTATCAAGAGCCCGTAAAAACTACGTAGAATCTCACTTTTTCCCAGCTGAGTAATACAATTATATCTAAAGAACCTATTTTAAAAGTAACAGGCTTTTAAAAACTATTTTAAGGTTTTGCATAGGTATCAGAAAACTGTTAGACAGCATGTTTCCTTTTATTTTTCTTTATGGCACAGACCATGCTATATTAAAAATTATTTTTATTTATATTTCCAGTAAGAAATGTGATTATAGGCTGTGTTTCAAAGCATGAAGGCATAAAAGGTTGTTTTTTATAAAATACCAATCTTCAATATTGGAAAATAGATAAAAACATAAATGATCTGATAAAGTTAGACTTAATAGCTGTCTGGAACTTTGAAAAGAAATCAGTTGCACAGTAGGCCATTTGTCTAAGGACTAGAGATATCAGTTCTGGATTCCCATATGTATTCCTAGCTGGAGGTATATTTGATCATTTAAGAACTTATTTTATCCCTTTTGCCTAAGAAAGGCAGAGTGAAAGAGACCTTACACAGATAAAGGTTTCAACAAGAAATGTATGTGCTGTGGCAGAGAAGTGTTGATTTTGGAGAATAAAATTTGTACTTTCTGCTACCTTTTTTTTTTTTTATGTAAAAGCATGGAGTATTATGGTAACTTAATCATTAAGATGTCTTAGAGACAGTGCATGGTTCTGGATAATTAAATTTAGACCTCCTATTCATGCACAAATACCTAGATTAAATGGAAGTTAACGTTTCAGTTTGTCTGATTTTTTTTTTTTGGTTTTTTTTTTTTTTAGTTGAATCGTATTAATGGAACTTCATCACCCCAGTCATCCTTAAGTGCTTCAGGAAGGGTGGCAGCAGTAGGACCTTATATCCAAGTTCCCAGTGCTGGCACTTACACTGTACCAGTAGATCCAGTTAAACCACAGTCTCTCACCATTGCTTCTAGCTCAACACATGGAAGATCAAAATCTGGTAAGCACTTAAGTGTGTTGTTTGTTAATACACATGGTTTGGAAAGGAGTAATAAAGAAAAGGAGTAATCTTAGGAGACCTAGTGTTGGCATAATCTCTGTAATGGAAGAGGCTGTTCTGTGAACGGGACATTAGTCATTTATATGAGGCAGTTTTGCCTCTTTCCATGATTTTTTCCTAGGAAACTGAGTGTTTTCTTTGAAATTTTACTAGCTTGTACACTGCTATAAGGAGCACATGTTCCTTCAGACTCTTATGTTCTGTCTTTAATAGCTTTTCAATTAGTTTGTGTATTTGAAGGTAATAATGAAATCAATTTTGTGGCAAACTATTATAAACAACTATTTATGGTATGTTGCTTTTTGTCAAGTAGAACAAAGCTAGTGAACAAATAAAAACAGTATTACTTCTCAGAAGGAAACTAAATAGGAACATAGAATAAAACTGTGGGAGGTTTTTGCTCCAACTGAAATAGGAGAATTAGTGGTGCTTGAAACAATTCTGAAATAAGGAATAACCTCAGCATTGATGCTGTTTGCTTCTATCTGCCTTCATTAGTGAAGGAGCTGCCCCTCCAGAGCACTCCCCAGAACTTGATGTCCAAAACTGGTTCCCATATCTTCCATAATTAATAATTAATTCAATCTACATTATGAAATACAATTCTCATTATTAATTTTTAATTCACATTGGAAAATGAAGGAAGCAGATCATGACATTTGTGCCTTAAGTTCTCATTCTGGCAAAGCTCACCTCTGCTCACATCTTAGCCAAATCAGAATTCTTAAGGAAATATTAACTAGGAAAATGCACAAAATACAAATAAAAACGCATGATCACTTCTAGAGCTACCTCAGGCAGTTACAAGATCTCTGAATGATAACTTTACAATTTTATAAAAGTAATCATTCTACCTTAGGACTAACTGTGTTTATTACTCTGAATGTACTTGAAGAAAGTCCTGTAAAATAGATTTATGTAAGGAGAAGCTTATATGCTCCCAGGGAGAAAAGAAATTGAGAATTTTCAACTGTCATGCTTTTATTTCTCATTATCTGAGTGTTCCTGTTCTAATTTCTCCATTGTCATTGTTATAATTTTTCCACCACTTTTTTTCTTTCTTTTTCTGTGTAACTGGATCTGCCTTGGTGTGTCCGGTAGAGACAGACTGTGGGTGTGTGAAAAAATCTCCAGACACCTGGAAGGTTTCTGATTTAGACATAATAGTGGATCCTATTCTGTCACCTCCCACTTCTCTTCAGTCTGCTGTTCACAATGTCATCCGCCTGGCACCTACTCAATTTGACACCCAGCACTGTGAGTCCGTAGAAGAATTCTGGCTAGCTAAGAACTCAGTTTTTAATATGGTCATCTGAGCTCTTGCATACAGATGCATATTAAACAGCATCTTTAGAACTTGTGTTGTGGTCTGGCATGCAGAAGATGCTGTTGAAATGTAAAACTGTTCAGAAGTTGCTTTTCGTCTTTGAAGGAAACAGATTTGCAGCAAATTCATCCCTGGAGTACTTGAGTAGTATACTAGGGGTGAGTTTTCTTCATTGAAAAAGACTGAAATTTTCTAATTGTTATTTAAAAATTCTTGGTAATCGCCAAAGCATGTTTTAGTAGATCTCAGATTAGATAGATCTATTAAATACAGCTTTAGCTTCAGTTACTTTGTGGGAAACTTGGAGTTTCCATGTTTCACTGGCCCCAGAGTTGGGATCAAAGCTCACTGTCCAAGTCAATAGCAAGAACCTTGCTGACTTCCATTGGACAAAAACCGCTGTACTTGGTTGCGCTTCAGTTGCTGTAGTAAGTATCCTGGATCCAGACCTACAAAAATGTTTAGGTAAAATCAGAGAAAATGCACAAAACCTTTTGTGTCTGCATGTCACAGTCTTATGTATGTAAATGCAAAATGGACGGTTGGGAGTTGAAATACACTGGGTGTGAGGTAGTCTTATGAGTGGCAGAGAAGAGGGTACATTTGGAGGAGAAAATGAAGCCAGTTGGCTGAAATGCCTGTGGGGTAGCTGAGAGCAGGAGCTAGTGAGGGCTTGTCAGAAGGCAGCGGCATCAGATGGGCGAGAGTGTCTGGGACCTGCTCAGCCTAACCGAAGACAGCAGCAGGCAGAGGCCGTCTGGTCGCCTCCTCTTAGCACCTATCACGCAGCCTCTGGCGCCGTACGCTGCAGTTGCAGGTTGCAACAGCAGCCTAGTTAAGTGCATGGGATTCAGCTTGGGTTGTGGGAGTACGTGAGAGGTGCGCTCGTAAAAACCATATGGTAGTTGGCAAGTCTGCCAGATGGTAGTATGAAGGACATGAAGGTGGGAACAGTTACATTCTGGTGTTTGTGTAAGTAGACTGAAACAGAGAAGTTAGAGAAGGAGAGAAAGAGTCTGAATAACTTCCAGTCTGTTACCTCAGAATTTGGATATGAACATGCTAATATTTGTAATTTGAAGTATTACAAAAAGGTTTTGTATATTTCTAATAGAAGAGTGTGGGCTTCTATTTGCAGGTAAGATAATTAAATTCTTTGGGATTTTTGCTGTTGTTTCTGTAAGTACTTTCTTAATAGCTAAACTTACAGTAAAGATGCTTGCTTGGTTAGCGTGAGCAAGTTATAACCTTTTACTGACCTTCAAAACAAAAGTTTAACTGGAGTTATGGAACATCCTCTGTATTTGTACAGTAAACATTAGTTCCATGCGTACTTGGAAAATTTGTCATTATTTAGGGTCAAAGTGTTTAGACAGTCATCTGTCTTGGTCTAGATCTTGATAACCAGATGATTAAAAACAAATACAGCAATCCCAACATGCCCAGTTCTTGGATGTTGCCAGTACTAAAGCTGGGCCTCATTACTTCTCGGCAGTTTGCAAGTGTAAAAAGTGATTTCTAGACTAGGTACTATATTCTCAGTTTAAAAATATGCAAGTGTTAATCCTATTTAAGTGACCAACCACAAAAATACTTTTGCTCCAAAGTAATTATTTCTCAGAATTCAAACACAGTTGATCTGAATTTAAAAGTTTAACACAATATAGTGTGTGTAATATTAAGGAATGGTCTGCATATTTAATTTTAAATTAATTTTATTTTAAAATAATTAGTATGGTAGCTTAAAGGCAAGGGTATAACTTTTTATTTTCTCTTCACTTAAAAGTGATATGATTTTAACAAGTCTCCAAATAGGTTTATGAGCTAATAGAGTGAATTTGCACTCACATAGTGAAAACATTGTGTGGCAATTGTCAAGAAACCTTTAGGTTGTCATTTGCGGATCAGGGAAGGAAAGGGGGTAGTCAATAAAGAGGATAAGGCTTATGGATAGAAAGTCGAGTAGTGATGTTAAATTTAGTGTAATTAGAATGTTCCTATGAACATTCATAGGAATACTTATTCATTCATAGCTTATTCTTAGACTATCCACTATACTGGACAGAGGATGACAAAGAATTCTAGGAAGAGCCTTGCTGATTCTGATTTCTAGGGGCTTAAAACTGAAATGAAATGGGAAGCTTTGCCATTAAATACCTGATTTTTATTTGGTGTTGTCTTACTATGAGGTCCAGAAATCTCAGTAACTACACATGAACACACAACCCCCTCTCCATTTTAGTTGTTACCCTCTAGTAAAGTGAGTTATGTGTTACATGTCATCTTTACTGATCCCGAGTGCTCCACTAAGATAACTACAGGCAATAGGGAAACAGAAATGATCTCAGGTTTCCTTAGAGTAAGAGAAACCCGAAGTTTAATCTTTTAAAGAAAAATCAAAGCCTTAGGATCTAACCAGGGATCTCTTTAGTTACTCAAACCCAGGTCTGATTATCAGACTATTTAAAACTCTCTTGCTTACTTAGAGAACAAAAACTAAATAGTCTCACACAGTTAATGAAGTTACGTATCAGTGCATCTAGGACTTCATTAAGGATTTGTTGCCTCAGTTTATGTGCAGCTGTGCATGATTTTTTTTTTGTATATGATGAAGATAAAACCCCATGACTTGTATCTTGACACTGTGAGTTGAAGTTTTCAGCTAACTTTATAAATTTATTTAGAATTGCCCCAGAGATTTAATTTTAATCAGGTGAGTATCTTAAGGAAAAACAAAAGGTAAGTTAACTGCCACTTCCAACAAAGGAATGTATGCTTTTGTTCAACCCCATGGTTGGAATGAGTTTTTACAACATTCTGTTATGAGTGAATGAATCTAGTAGCCATAGTTTAAATTTGGAGTAAGTCCACTCAGAGCTTACGTAGACTTAACATTTAGCATAATTTGACAGTGCCTGTGGATAGTACCAAAAGAAGTATGTTGATGAAGTGTTTCTGTAAGGATTTTTGTTCTGAACTTGATAGCCTTCTAATAGTAGAACATGCAACACTCAAACCAAAATTTTAACTGTCTTTTTTTTCTATGGAAATTTTCAATACAGTTTGGATGTCAGAGGGTAATGAACAGCGTATTACATGCAGTGATTGGGCTTTCAGTATTGATTTCTGAATCAAACATTCATAGTGATTTATCTCATTTCTGGAATCAAATTAGTCCTGTTGTAATCTAATCTATTCCATTTCACATGTTGTTTTGCTTGTTTACGATGGTGGTGTGGATTATCTTAAATAGAGTATTTTTGTCTGTTTTCAAGCTAATGATGGAAATTGGCCAATACTTAAACAGAGCTCAACCCCTGTGGTAAAACCCCCTCAGATCTCCAACACAGACTGGAAAGAATCAAGCATGGATACTGCTTTAAAACAAGGAACTATATCCAGCCAGCCTTTGCCAACTTCAGTATTAGGAAGTACTGATAAGCTGGTGGGTTTCATCTGCAATATATTTATAGATCTCTTTTACTGAAATTATGAACCTTTAGCTTCCATAGCTGAACTCACTTCGGTTACATGCACATTCAGTTTCCTTGCTGATGATTATTTAAAAAGTCATAAAGAAAATTACCTTTGTATTCCTCCTGTTCCTTTCTGTTCTTATCACATTACAATTTATATGGGTTTTTTTTCATTTTCAGTAGTTTGTACTCCTTCCTATTCTTTTACAGTCTGGTCTCCCCTTTTCTCTCCCTTTGCTTCTCCCCCACCTTCCTATTTTTCTAATTAAAATTTTTGTTACTATTTTTCCCTTGGTGTAAATTACCACTTTTTCAATGTGCTCTTTTTCTCACAAAAATCTCACAAAGAGGTCATTAAATCCATCCTTGAGTGAGTCCACTGGTGGTGTCTGTCTGCACTGTTGTTCTAGTACTCTGTGAATTCTTCAAGACTCAAATCTTAAAGAATGAGGACCTTGTCTTTAAATAGTTTTGGTAAACTCTGTTATCACACTATAGATTATCAAATACATTATCAACTAGATACTGAGATTCAAAACCTAGAACAAGTTATTCAGGCTTTGAAAGTATGCAAATAGGTTTGGATTAATATCAATGTACTGTAGCTGAAGATGCCTTTAAACAGTGGCCTCTGACGTATGATGAGGTCTCGCAATAAATTCAGGTAGAATCATACCTACTGATTAAGGAACACGAAGTGTTTATATTGACCCCTTTGCTGTCACACAAGATTATTGGTATGTTCTGTTGAATGAGAAATATCTTGCTCACAAGTATTTAATTAAATGGTATAAACTTTTCTATTGTTCTTACATAGGGTCTTGACCTGGGGAAGGTGCCACCAACAATTCCTGGTGTAAGCAAGCAGTTGCCTCAAAACTATGGGACCTATCCAAGTCCAGTTCCCTTAGGAACAGGTTCTACAAATTCTCTAGAAAGAAGGAAGGATGGCAGTCTGCCCAGACCTGGCACCAGTATAACAAACCGGCAAAGACCTGTTCCACTTCCGCCACCAAGCAATGTACATCAGCCCAGTTCTTCACAACAGATTCAACAGAGAATTTCTGTACCTCCCAGCCCTACGTATCAACCTTCTGGTCCCCCCTTGTTTCCAGGCGGAGACGGCAGGCCAGAACTCCCGTTAACTGTGGCAATCAGACCTTTTCTAGCTGATAAAGGATCACGGCCTCAGTCTCCCAGAAAAGGGCCACAGACAGTGAACTCCAGTTCCATCTACTCAATGTATCTTCAGCAAGCAACACCACCAAAGAATTATCAACAAGCTGTATACAATACCCTAAATAAGTCAGTAAAAGCAGGTAGACTATATTTTGCTTTATTTTTTCCCTTTGAAATAGACTGTTGAGATCTACTTAATTGGGGCTTAGTTTACTTTCCATATCAGTTTGAAAAACTTGTCTAAATCTGTGAGAATAGGGAAAAAAATTTTTATGTATGCAGCATGGCAGAAAAATGATTACAAATGTTTTTGGGGTGATAAATAAGTATACATTAAATTACCTCTTATTTAAAACAAGATACAATTAGAACAATACAGTCTGGATACTCTACCAGTACTTTCAGAAATCAGTTCTAAAAACAGTGTCTAGAGAGGAGAGTTTTTCTCCTCTTGCTGTGTCTTCATGAAAGAGGAAAAACACTCCAGGCGTTAAGTGTAGCTTGTAATTGTAAGCATCGTCACAATCACCAACAGGTGAGTATTTATTTGTTGATAGGTTCCGATATATTTGTGGGTTTTTTTTTTCCTTTCTGTATTAGTGTCAAACAAGTAGCAACAGACATATGTGGTTTATTTGCAAGTATTTATTATGTAATTTGAGAACAGTTCTTCACTGTTTTCCATCTTTCTTTTCTTCAGTTTATGGAAAACCTGTATTACAATCTGGTTCGACTTCTCCCTCACCCTTGCCATTCCTTCACGGTTCTTTGCCAGCCCAGACTTCCTCACAGCCACAATCTCAGCCTCAGACAGAGGTCTCTGAAAAAGATCAAGAGCTGGAAAATGCTCCACCATCCAGTGAAAACAGCAATGTGGAAAACATTCCCCGTCCTCTTAGTCCTACTAAGCTCACACCTATTGTGCATTCACCCCTACGATATCAAAGTGATGCTGACCTCGAAGCTCTGAGAAGAAAATTGGCCAATGCTCCCAGGCCATTAAAGAAGCGTAGTTCTATCACTGAACCAGAAGGCCCAAGTGGACCAAATATACAAAAATTATTGTATCAGCGCTTTAATACTCTTGCTGGAGGAATAGAAAGCGCTCCTTTTTATCAGCCAAGCAATCCACAGGACTTCATAGGCATCTTAGCAGATGTTGATAATGGTAACACTAGTACCAATGGCAATATTGAAGAACCTATTTCCGTGCAACCTACAGTTCCTCTTCCAGATGAGCCACCCCCTTCATCGGACGCCAATGATAATGAATTACCTTCTCCTGCTACTGAGGAACTGATAAGCACTGAAACCACAAATCAAACATCTGAGACAACTGAGGATAACAACAACAACCCTGCTATAGTTCCTTCTACTGAACAGTCATCCAGTCCCACACCTGAGGTCAGTTCTCCAGCAGAAGATGAAGCTCCTTTGCCACCTGCTGTTCCTCCTCCACTTCCTCCAGTAAGTAACAAAGCAGAAAGACGATTTTGTGAACTATAGGGTTAGCCATTTGCTCAAGTGTAACTTAAGATGGTAAGCTTATGTTAAATGGTATGTTTGCACTTCAAGTTTCATGATACTAAAAGAAAAGAAAACCAGAGGAGCTCCAAGGAGGATTCTGATGGATTCGTTTCTTTACTACTGTAGCTGTTTAATAAGGAGAATACACATACAGGCAACAGGAGGTTGTGTATGTACTTTAGGTTGTAGAACTTTTGAGGGATACACTCTCATTGTAGAACTAACTCTGGGATCTGAGATTCCACTAAAATTTTTGTTTTGTTTTGTTTCCCTGGGCCTACAAAGATAACTATTTGTATGAAACTAAGGGTAAGCTGTGGTGGTGGGAAGCTTTTTAATTTGCAAGGAAGCTGAAATAACTGTTCTGGGACAAGTGTGCTCCTTTTCTCCTCTCAGCAGACCAGGGCTGACAACACTACCAGCAACACAGCTGACTTGTTCTAGCAGAAATGTTTTTCTAATGGGCTTGTCACATAATTTGAATTGCTTTCAAAGTCCCTCCTCCAGCTGCACCAAAATCTTTTAAATACTTGTCATTACTAAAAGATACAGCATATGGAGAACTGGAAATAGGGAGAAAACTGAATTTTATTCTTAGTTGTTGATATGACTCACTTCAACATTGGTTTCAAAGAATATCTCCACTTCTTGATTCACGCAGGGACCTTGCATCCCTCTTCAAATTTGACGGCAGTGTGCACACACAGAGCCTTGTACACATTTTCCATGAGTACAAGTGGGCCAGGATACTTCTGGGAGAATGGAATATGCTAGCAACAGATATTATTTATACTGTGAGACGTTTATTTTCCAAACTGAAATAGCCATTTTAAATAGGAGCATAAATGAAAACGGATCTTACAGTGCTAGAGACTAAAAGCACTCTATAAAAGCTGTAATTAATAATAGATTTTCTTCTGGAAAGAGACAAGAACACGTGTGAATGTTTTGAGAATGTTCTCAAAACACATTTAAATATGTTTCAGATCTTGAGAATGCTTCTTTTGATACCACCAGCTTCATGTTCTATACCTTTCTTACCCACAGCAAAACCCTTTGGTACTGACCTACAGCAGGAGGTAGCAGCCTTGCTAATTCAAGGCAAATTCAGGCTCTGAGTGGAGCCTTATACTCAGGCCTAATCGTGTCGCGCTTTCCAATCTAAGCAAAAGTTCTGGCAGTGTCTCGGGCAATGCACCAGAAACACATTCAGCTCATACTGGACACGATATTGTGGTGCTCAAAAACCACTGACTTAAGTACTTTGTTCCTTGTACTCACTACCTTTAACTAGAAGCCTCTAGCTTATATTGATGTGCTTTTTTTTCACTGTTTAACTGGGTAAGATGTAGTAAGATATCAAGCCTTTTATTTAGAGACTTTATAATAGTAATGTTTGCATAGTTCTAATCACCATTTAAGGAGGATGGGCTTCTTAATCCAGTTAAAAAGTAACTGAATAATTTGTAATACTTTCGCAACCTGAAATGATGCTTCCAACCTTCATCTCTGCTCAGACAAAACGTACCAACTTGAAGAAACCTAACTCAGAAAGAACAGGCCATGGTTTGAGAGTGAAGTTCAATCCATTGGCCCTCCTCCTCGATGCTTCTTTGGAGGGAGAATTTGATCTTGTACAACGAATCATATACGAGGTGAGCTTCTAAATAACGGCAGCCTCTTTAAATATTTAGAGGAGAAAGAAATGCTGAACTCTTTTCTGTTTTCAACAGGTCGATGATCCCAGTAAACCAAATGATGAAGGAATTACACCATTGCATAATGCAGTGTGCGCTGGTCATCACCACATTGTGAAGTTCCTGCTTGATTTTGGTGTAAATGTAAATGCAGCAGATAGTGATGGGTGGTAAGTGTCAAGATGCTTAACTTGGCATCTGGGAAAAACAGCATTTTGATGCACATTCAAAATTTAGTCAAGACCAGTTTGGGGAACAATTTCCTTCCCCTTACCCCCAGTAAATGAGCACTTCCTTATCTCTAGATGGTGGTGAGCCCAAATGCAAGGTTACAGTGTGCTCTACTAATGTGCAAACACACTTGAATCATAAAGTATACTACGTTTTTGTTTTAGTTAGTAGTATAATTTGCATTTCCGGTTCAGATGCTGAAATAATTAAACTGTAAAAAATAAATGACAAAAGTTTAAGTTTCATCTTCACATCACCCACCACAGATTTTGGTGGTGTTGAAGAATCTAGCCTTACAGGTAGATGTAGCACTGCTGAAGCGATGGGGGGGGCGGGGGGGATGTGAAACCTTGCTCATCTGTTTTGCCCTCACCTTATTTTACCTTTCAGACTTCTGCATATTGGAAAATACCCTTTTATACCCAGCAGCTTTGTAAGCTATAAAAATCCACGTTATTGCTAACATCTATTTTATAATGATTGGCTTTACTGGAGTCAGGTAAATCCTGCCTGGCAGGTTTTGGACAATGCATACATATACTATAATCATAAAGAACAATTTCCTTTAAAAAAAAAGACAGGCTAAACTCTATATTGCAAGACAAAGTAGTTAGGACTCCTGGAAGTTTATTTTTTCATCTGTACATTTTTGCTCTATTTCAGGACACCCTTGCATTGTGCTGCTTCTTGCAATAGCGTTCATCTCTGTAAACTACTGGTTGAATCTGGGGCAGCTATTTTTGCTTCAACTATAAGTGATATAGAAACTGCTGCAGACAAATGCGAAGAGATGGAAGAAGGTTATATTCAGTGTTCCCAGTTTTTGTACGGTAAGCTGTGACAATAATTTACAAAATTTTTTAGCTTTTCTAAAAGTCATCCCTTTCTGTCTCTCTGATCTGCATGAAACGTGTTTAGGCCTCAGACTGGACAACCCTGCCCATCACCGACCTGTTCTTCCAGACTGCAAAAAACAAAGTAGTTTTATCGTTACTACATTGCTCACAGTCCTTCTGTTCTCTGAGTTACTTCACAGGTTCTTTCTCGTTACAGATTTTTAGTCTCATTTGGCTTAATTTCAAGGAAATGCTTCCAGGGGGAGGTTTTGACAGTAACAGTGAGTTGTCAAGCATCCTGACAGAGATACTGCAACTCCCAGATGCATACATTTCTAGCAGATCACATGAGAAACACATATTCTATATGAATAATGTATTTAGTTACTAAGATAGATTTTGCAAGAGAAGTACCTTGATGGAGCAGACAAATTTTTAATTTACATCAGAGGATATAAGCTTCCTTAAGGCTCTATAGACCTGACATAGCGCAGATTTTCAAAATCTTCAAGTGTTACTGTGTAAGGTGTGTTGCTGAAAGCAGGCCTGTGAGAAATGTACAGCAGTTCTATACAGCTGCTTTGCTCAGACATTTGTAAAACTATTTTTTATCCTCATTTGAATAAAAGATTCTAGAGTTTCTATTGCATTTTCTCTAATAAGAGAGAAAAACCTCATGCTCTAACTTGGTCTCAAATATTCTGTAAAATTTATCATGCAGTTAAATTTCTGAAAGCACTTCATTGTGGAAATGCTGAAAATTGTTCATGAAATTTTATTAGTAAGAGACTAATATTTGGGCCACAGTGTCCACACTAAAAATCTCAGAGGGAAACCAGGACATTTTACCACCTAGCATGCTGATTTGTTGTTAACAGGTGTGCAGGAGAAGTTGGGAGTGATGAACAAAGGAGTGGTGTACGCTCTGTGGGATTATGAAGCCCAGAATAACGACGAGTTGTCATTCCACGAGGGCGATGCCATTACTATTCTAAGACGCAAGGATGACAATGAAACAGAGTGGTGGTGGGCCCGCCTCAATGATAAAGAAGGCTACGTGCCTAAAAATCTTCTCGGGGTAAGTTCTTTTTAAGTTACCTTCTCCCTTCTACTTTGTACTTCCTCCTGAAGCAGGTACACAAGATGGATCTTTGGTCAGAATCCCTCTGTGCATCATCTGGATACAGTGCTATGAAGTACTGTGAGGCAGCTTAGCCTTATTCTCTGAGGCATTGTAAACAAAAAGGAGAGGCTACACTTAGGAGATTAGTGCTGGCTTTTATTTGGCAAGTTGGTATATTTAGTATTTTATGCTTTAATAAGATGGGGTTTTTTTCCCCTTGTCTAAAATGTAGAGCCCCTATCTATGGGCTCTTCTACCAGCGCATAGATAGCCCCTATCTATGGGCTACCACTTAGGTGTGGTAGCTCTGTTGGGCAGCTCGAAGCTTTGGCCCGGGAAGTTCTTTAGGAAGGTTTTTAATACCTGGTACAAGACAAGCAATGTATAGATATGTACAAATTTAAACCAGGAAAGAGCCTTGAAGATGACAACTGTAGGCAAGTTCCTTATTTTGCTCTTAGTCAAGTGGAACACTGCTGTCATGAGAGATGAGGAATGTAAGGCTACTAAGGATACAGAGGACAAAACGTGTAAGAAAACTTATGGGGCAGGAAATAAGCTCTCTCTGGGGCTCGACAGGGAATTCTTGTACATACAGCAAAGCATCCTTTGGTCTAGTCTGGGACCTTGACGTGCGTGAACCAAGCCACTTTCAAAGCCGCACTTTTGCTGCTGTGGGCAGGAGGAAGTCAGCCCTTGGCCTCCTGCTGTTTCTGGTGTAATTCTTCAGAAGTCACCTAAGAACGTGCTGTAGCTTACAAAAACCCCTCGTACCCCAAAACACTTCATCACCCAGTTCTTGTTAATAAGTATGCCTTAGATGAATTCAGCTATAACCATCTTTAACTTGGTATCAACCATGCAAAGCCTAATATTTTTCTTCTTTTTTTTACAGTTATATCCACGAATAAAACCTAGACAGCGAACCCTTGCTTGAATTCAGTTGTACAAGAGTGCAATACCGTGCTGGTAACTGGAAACTTAAAACATACACTGGAGCCATCATTTTTCATCATTTCACACAGAGAAATAAAACTATGATATTTAGTTTTAATGGTGCTTTCTCTCGTTAAATGGACAGCATCCAAGATTTTCAAGATCTGCAGTTTGTAAATGAGGATCGTTTTTATGTGACCCTCCACTGATGAGGAGAGCGATACCTCCACTACATACAGTGTTGCGCCAACTGTCGTCTAAAGCGGTGTTTTAAGTTAAAGTTCCGTGGTAGGAGCTTTCTTGTGTTAAATGTTCAGAGGTGTCACTTGCAGAGTGCAGATACGCTGTCCAGTTTGCTCCAACCCCAGTAACTGTCCCACGTCAGGATTTTGGCTATTTTGTTCGACACCAGTGAATGTTGAGTTCTCATTACTGATCAACTCTTTGGGTTCTAGGACACAAGGTCTTCACCTATTATATGCATCATTACGTAGTCACCAAAGCTTTATGGAGGCTAGGATTTTAAAGCGGCAACATGCTGTACACTTAAATCCTAGTCTAGACAACCCCAACAAAAGCTTTACATAGTCTAGCATCTAGTATTATTTGCGTTTAGAATCCAGCTAGAGAACTAACAAAACAGCAGTATTTGTACACTTCTCAAAACCCTTACGCGATATTTCACTTGGTGTTTTATTTTCTTATTATTCAGTCTACAGCACCAGTGTTACCTCTACTAATGTAAAGGTTCCCCTACTAACCACCCGAGCTTCTCCGCTCTGGACAAAACAGTTAGTACTGAACTTGCAGCTTAAGGGATTTGTATGTCTGCATGGATGAAAGTGCAATAGTTGAAAAGGGTGAGAGTCGGGTAAGGGTTATGCTGTGTAATTTGAGGTCTGCCTGAGACAGTCTAGAAGAAAATATGAAGGACTGGACAGAAGTAGAGAGAGGGTTGTGTAGATGCCAAGTGGAGAGGAAGAAAGAAACAAGGTTTAGGGAAGGATTTAGGAAAGGCAGTAGCGTATTTGAGGACAGTTTCTGTGGTTCTTGGCAGCTTACATCTGTTGCCAAGGCAAGTTATGCAATAACCTATTCCACTACATTGTAGTTTCAAGGGAAAAAAAAGGCAAAAAAAAAAAAAAAAGCACTTCACTGGAATTTTAATTGTACATGATTTTATATACCAAAAGTATATTTTGAATTTCCCATTATGTTTTAGCCATATTTCTTGTAATTTTCTCCCATTTAACAGTATGCAATTTGATTAATTCTTCATGTACAAGTTCTGTGTATAATTTATATATCCATTTCTGCAGTGCTGTAACTTGCTTTTACCACAGGTTAGCATTAACTGTATATATTGTGGTGAAAAGTGAAAGGGTATTACTGTTGAAGAATTTGCTACATGAATGTGATGATTTCAAGAGCCTATGATACACTAATTCAGAGAACATGTAAATGTGCACAATAAAGTACTGCTAAGGCATGGCTGCATCCTCCACTATTTTTATATAGGCAGCAACAGCAGATGTGCCTTTGGTCGTAGTTTACAAAAACCAGGATCAGGCGAGCTTGCCGTTTGTTAACTCAAGTTCCTTCATTGTTTTACCAGCTGCACAGAAAAGGGCTCGCCGAGCAGTTCTGGACCCCCTCGCAGCAGCACTCCCGTGCTCCAACTGTGACAAGCCAACTAGAAAAGCTCTCAAGGGCCCTTCACACGCAAGCTGACACCTGAGCCGCGGGCACTTGTTCCCTCCTTTCCTGCCAGCGCAGGCAGACACTTGGCTCAGAGGACTCATCCCAATAGTTGAACCAATTATCAACACGTAGGACTAAAAAAGTCAAAAAAGTTTCAGAGAGTAGAGACCACACTATCCATCATTAAAGAAGTCAGATATTGGGAAACTAAGCATCACGTAGTCTTTTTAAATAAATGAATTAATTTATTTGTACATTAAATTGTATACAATTTCAGACAGCATTGCAGTTAGATTAACAAAAGCTAGTTACCAAAAAGAAAATACAAAACTAAAAATTATTCTGGAAGCTTATTACAGAAGTTTCAAGATCATGTTCATGTAAGTCCAGTTTGGTGGTATTTGGTGAAATATTTAGATGTTTAAAATGAAATGTTTAAAAAAAAAAAAAAATCAAGTGACTTCTATAAAATGTATCTAAGGCAGATTTTATTATACATTGATTTTAAACATTTGGATAGAGGGAAAAACCTGAGATCTATACCCAAAAGCTATTCTCTGCAGAAGAGACATACGCAGTTGTTTGTTTGCTTTTTGTAGCAAACAGTATATATAAGTGTTACTATAAAAGTTGTGCTGTACATTAGCTGTAGTGCAGGTCACTTTCATATTAAGTGCCAATAAAGGCTTAACAAAATATACAAAGCCTTAAAAGGTGAGGCTGTTTAAAGCATTAATTGTATACATATTGCACACTATAGTGAATACTCATGGTTCAAACACATACTCACATTGCATTTGCCAGTTCTTACATAACGAACCACACTGGAATGAGAAAGGGTCAAGAACAGCAAGTGTCTCCAGCTGTCGGATTAGCAGAGCGCGAGAGGCAGGTCTGTGGAGGCTGGTGTCTTCCCTCAAGCGGCCAACAGTTTGCTGTTCTTACTGGTCCCGGGACTCATAAAGAAGTTTTGTTGCCTGACATGAAGACAAAATGTCATTGTGTTAATCGAGCTTTCACTTGCGGCCACCTAATCTCCCTCCTACGCCTCCAAAAGTCTCCTTTGAACCCAAGGCTTTAAGTTCTTCCTCTGCCCTTTTCCTTAGTCTAAGGCATGTAACAGAATTCAGTAATTTTTTGAAACGATTGAAGGTTACTTTAAGTGCAGAACCTGAGGTCACTGAAGATTTTTAGATCAACTTTGTTTCTTCTTGGTCAGAGTCAAAACTGCCTTTGAAAAAGGTAGTAGTAGCATTTCTGAGGTTTTGGTAGTCTACCTAAACATCCGCAGTAAACAACATTATTCAGTTCTATGCTCCTCTGACCCCTTCTGCCTCCTCCTCGCCAGCTTTTGGGGGGGTGTTCCATTTGTCTCCAACACGATGAGACAGACACGCAGCCTCTAGCAGCAGGTCCTTTTACGTGCTGTTAACCAGACCTCCAAAAACCTCGCTGCACTCATCAGCTACTCAAACCTCCTCTCAAAGGGACAAATCGCAGGGCAGGCTGTTAAGCTGATCCATGAAATACTGGTTCTCCCCACGTGTAGGAGCTGCATCGCTTGTGAAGAAGAATTAGAAGAGGTGTAAGGAAGCGCTACGCTGTGCTCACACGGCAGTACAAAGCCTGCGTGCACTGTGCTGAGCACAAGTTAAGCGCTGGGGTTGGGGGCGGCCGGGGAGCTTAACGACGGTGACAAAGCAGCAAACAGCCACACACTTGCACTTGCGGACAGCTGGTAATTAGAACTGTAATTTATAAATCAGATGAACAGAGTTCCAGAGTGAGTTGGGGTGGTTTTGATTTTTGTCTCCTGTAACTTTGACTCGTGAAATACAAAACGTCAGTTTCATTAGCCATGCAGTGCCTAGCGACAAAAGATGAAAGGGGCTTCCGTAGGGTCCTGCCCCCACCTCTGTTCCTGTTTTTAAAAATCAACAACTTCTGTAGACCTCCATAAAGTAGTGAAAACAACAAGCTGAGTTTAGGTTCAAAAGAGTATTTCATAATGCGCCTTCTTCAGTGAGTAACAAAAGCTAAGGAGCTTGGAAAGGCTAATTCCTGCCACTTTTTCACCTAACGACATACACACCACCTTTGGAAGCCCTCCGTAGTGCCCATCTTCTGCAGGCAGCTGAGCATAAAGCTGAAGTCATGCTCGTAACAACCATCCAGAGCTTCTGTTTTCTTAAGCAACAAGGCCCTAAACTCCTTAAATAAAAAATAATAATAAAAAGTACAGACGACTCCTAAGGCTGCATACTCTCTGAAGCGCTACTAAGCAGCCGGCGTTAGGATTTTCTGCAGCTTTCTGTACATTCTGCCTCCTTCGCTTACCTTATGCATAGCTGCCAGCCAGCTTGCTGACAGCTTCCTGTTGCAGCTGAAGTCTTCGCTGGCTGTAAATTTCATCTGCATGAGCTCCTCTGACCCTGGTACCTTGTACTGCAGAATCATACCTATGGCACGAGTATTCCCTCCTGAAAACGAAATAAAATCTTGAACAGCAACAGCTTTTACCAACTAAGTAACACAACTTCATCTAGCTAATAAGCATGTTTGAAGAAAACCAGCCAATCACTTAATTCAAAGCCCGAGCAGCTGCAGGTGCACCAACAACCGCCACACCAGCGGAGGTAGTGACCGCGGGCATTAATGCCAGGCAACGGGATGTGCAGACTCAATATTGTTTCATTCCCCCCGCAGTCACCGAGGCATAACTTGTGTAAGCCACCAGGTAAAGCCACGAGCTACACACACTAAGAATAATCTTGTGTTTTAGTATCACCATGCCTTCTCTGAAGCAGACGCCATAGTTTCATACTGTAGCCTGGGGTCTGTAAACTGAATGACTCGTGTCCGGTTAGACTGGCGTCAGAGGGATCCCTGCTTGATACAAAGTCTGGCACGGCAGTCAAAAGTCACAGAATCACAGAACAGTTTGGGCTGGAAGGGACCTTTAAAAGTCCCCGAGTCCACCCCCCCTGCCACGAGCAAGGACGTCTGCAACCAGACCAGGTTGCTCAGAGCCCCAGCCAGCCTGGCCTGGAATGTCCCTTCAAGACTGGCAAAGGCTGGGGCATATGGTTACGCAAGACTAGTTAATGATTGACGTCATTTACTCCCTGAACAAAATCCGCTACAAAAGACATTGCTCTGACAACAGCGTGATGGATAGCAAGATGTTTGTATCTCTTTTACTCTAGCTGCAGAGAGATTAAGATAAACCAAAGCAAGAACACAGAAATGAAACAAACACTTTGTGTATAATACCACGCTTCACTGGTGTGACTCCCTGAAGTCGCAGAGCAACAACCAAACCCCAGGACAGCACCACCACACCCAGGAGGACACTTTTTGCAAAGTTCTTTAAAAAGTCTCTGCATGAGAGGGCTCCTGGAGGCCACTACTGCAATGTCCAAGAAGCCAAAGACCATCTCGACCTAAGCAACCTGATCAAAAGCCCACAAGCAGCGCTGATAGAAGTAGTCATTTGCTCTCTTGTAGAATAAGCTGAGATCCAACTCCATCACTCACTCCCCTGCATTCACCCGGTCAGACTAACAGCTTAAGGGACTAACAAACCCTTACCGGGTTTGTAACAGTGGAAATTAAACACCTGCAGCCTTGGCCAGTTTGCCCATGTCTGGCATTCCAAGACATTACCGAGTCAGGCAGAACACACCTTTCCCAACAAGACCGTATTTCTTTTAAAGATGCATAAAAGCAAGCCATTAATTAACAGTTTCTTTATTCAGTGCAAAGCCTTACTGGGCAGTACACCAGAGCCTGTTACTCATGTCAGGTATACACAGTGCAGCACACCTCGGCTGAAGGGGGTGACGTGCAGCTCTGCGTACCACTCTCTGCAGAGACTACTTCTCACCCTCCCTTCTCTCTTCTGGCACGCACGATAGCACACGTGCTCTAAAGAAGGCCTTGAGCATTTTAGTTCTCCTCCAAAAAGTTACAAAACATTCATTCTCAGTTTATTAAACAGGCAGATGGGAAGGAACAGATACATGTCAGGTTTGAACACAACTTGTTTAAGTTGAACAGCTGTAGATCAAGCAACAAACCAGCACTGCAGAGGAAGAAAGGCAGGAGGGGGGTCATGACAACATGCTTAGGTGAGTCATGCTCAAAAGGTGCTGGTGATACCTTCAGGAATATGCTGGCTCTCCAGAAGGCTGGTGTAAGTGTGAATATCTTTTTCTACCGTCGGGAAGGAAGGCAGGCAGGCAGAAAGATAAAGCAGTCAGAAGAGCAGTGAACAAGGAGGTACAGAAGCATTAAGTATCTCGGCAACACATCTGGTTGATCTGAATACCAAGATAAGTTTATTAAAGACAACATGCTGGACTGACTGAATATTGCATAGGCTGTCTGATTAGAAAACCCCAGCAGTGACAGAAGTGTTGCTAGAGAACAATTATAAAAATTCCTGACCTTGTTTGTTCTCATTTCAGTGAAATCCTATTCAAGTTCATCCTGAAATACTCTAAAATCTGGTAAGAGATGAGGCAGTAAGTAGCTGCCCTCAGATTCAGACGTTACCAGTTTCATTCGGCCACCCCTTCATCTTGAATGAAATTAGGAAAGCATAGTATAATTATTCCCCCCCCCCCAGTTTCACTTTCAGCACAACTACTTCTACCTGTAGAACAGAAATCCCAGCTGGATTCTGAAACGGAACCTACCAAAGACTAACAGTTCCCTCCTACGAGCTTTTGAATCAATAGATGTTTATATTTAGCCAAGAGAAGGGACCAGAACAGACGATAACCGCCTTCACTCAGGTTCATGGAGAAGCTCTCCTGTACTAGAGCTCCAAGGCGATTTCTCAGTTCTTTGGTTTTCCTCAAGATCACAGTAGCCACAAGGACAGGACTCCACACGCTGCACTCTATTCTGAGAGCAGCTGTAACTAACATAGT
Source organism: Podiceps cristatus (assembly GCA_000699545.1). Classification (NCBI taxonomy): domain Eukaryota; kingdom Metazoa; phylum Chordata; class Aves; order Podicipediformes; family Podicipedidae; genus Podiceps; species Podiceps cristatus. Next base: position 11,788 of record KL258628.1, on the reverse strand, counting down.
TACACCTAAGTTACCAATAACCTAGAAATGCACTGTCTAGCTCAAACAATACTTACAACTTCACATATTTTTTTCTTAGTAGTTAATTTGTATTCAATTAAAAACTTACCTCCAGGAGTAAATCCCTCTGTAAGTATCTGAACAGTTGAAATCTGTATAATTTCAATTTCATAGTGGCTGTCTCCATCCAAAACCAGGTATCTATTTAACAAAAGAAAATATATGGGTTTTTTTAAAAAAAAAGGGTATTCTCTACAGTATCAAGTTCAAATCAAAGGAAAAAGTTAAACACGATCTCTCAGTGACTGGCTGTCCGTATGTGCTTTGGGGCAGGGAGAAATAGAAATCAAACAGGAAAAATTACTGTTGATTGAAGTTCTTCACCTAAAGCAAAAAAAACCCCACAAAACCTATAGTTCAGTTTGCCAGGAGACCCTTTCAAAACATTGAAAGCATTCTTCCAAAGTTCTGAGGGAAGAAAAGCACCGAGAATCTAAAGTGTTCTAGCCAACCAAATTATAGGGATGACCAAAGTCACGCTTTGGCTGTAAAGTTAAACAATATGGTGCCGTGTTAGAATCATTCCAAACCAACCTTTTTTCAGTGGCTACAGATTTCTCCTGGCCCCCACTTCCTATGATGCCCCCCATTAGCTGGCAAAAGCTGCATCGCAGCAGCATTGAGAGGCATTATCAGTGAGTGAGGCTGCGCCATTCCAAGGCATTCTGATCCACGATGCCAGTAAATTCCAACAAACAGTTATATCGATTTTTTCAGTCCAGTTACTCTCTCCAATATCTTCACAGCAAGTTACTCTTATTTTTTCTTTAGGTTATTAGGTAATAATATAGCTGTAAGTGCAACAACAGTATAGTTTACAAGTGCAATTTCTATCCATTTTTCTTACCTCTGATTGTTGGAAAGTCGACAAACCATGAGCTCAGATTTATCAGATGTTCCCAGAGTTACAAAGAATGTAGCACCTAAAGATTAGGAAAGAACATTCAAGAATCAAAAAGGGTAACTAATTTTTACTCACTGCACCTAATACACCGAACTGGGTGAATTAAGAAACTAACTGAAATGTTAAACTGATTATCATCAGCAGAACACTGAAATATAAAGTGCTGACCTTTAATGATCATGTTTTGCATCGCAGAACGTTTCACAATTGCTATGTAATTTCTCCCACATGTTGTAGAAATACAGATGATATCCAAGATGAATCTTTTAAAAATGAGAGCCGATTTGGAGGTGGCAAAAATAGGCAATTAGAGACCCTATCTTGTCACCATAATACACACTATTGTTTCAGTAGTGAAAAAACCAAACCGGTCAGAAAAATCTAATAGCAGGATGTGACCTTCAGCTCTATGCTTAATAAATAGTGAAAACATCTCTGTTTCATTACTGAAGGCTAGTTCAGTCTTACTTTGAGGTCAGTGAACTTCGGCCTTCATATTATGCTTTTTCCTGCTCAAAACAGCTCCTCTGACATCAGGAAAGTCATCTTCGCTACATTAGTGAAGTGATTCATAACTTCAAGTATAGCAGACTACGCACCTAACCACTTCACTTCCTCCATGCCTCACGCTCCCTGTATTACCTAATCCCAATACTGCTCGCCTGGGAAATGAAAAAAAAATAACACAGAGCCCTGCCAAACGGTCTGCAATCCATCTCTGTAATGCGAACCACGCAGCTTCGGGGAGCTTCGCCTCGCTATTTCACAATTTCACACAGTTTCACTGACCCCTCAGCACGGACCCCCAGGCTGCTGCTGAAGCAAGAGAGAGGCAACAGCAGCAAAACTGCCAAGGGTACCACAACCACCATCTCTCTGACTGAGATCTGTGGCTCTACAGGAAGTGAGGAACAACTTCAGACTTTAATTGCAAAACACAAATGCAAGCAGGACAAGCTTTATAAAAGATCTTCAGTTTAAATACATTATTTGACAAGTCACCTACACTTTCTGAACCAAGAATTCCCCTAGGAACATTCATGCTAATCAGATGTGTGGTGTAGCTTACCAATTACACACATGGGCACCCTGTGGCTCTACAGGAAGTGAGGAACAACTTCAGACTTTAATTGCAAAACACAAATGCAAGCAGGACAAGCTTTATAAAAGATCTTCAGTTTAAATACATTATTTGACAAGTCACCTACACTTTCTGAACCAAGAATTCCCCTAGGAACATTCATGCTAATGAATGGGCACCATGCTGAGAGTTTGAGGCATCAAAAGGCACTGAATGATCACAGAGTATTTTAAAAACTGAAGACTCAGCTTTCTTAGTGTAACTGGAACACAAATTACTGTACTGCATGTAGTTTTAATGCTACGCAAAACTGACCAGTCATGATGAGCTGCCATCAGCCATAGCTGTAGGCCGTGGACAAGATCAAAGCTCACAGATGAAGCTTGAAACAAGCACAGTCTCGTTAGAAAATATTAAAATAGTCTCTATTGTTAAGGATTTTTCATCCTTATTTAACAGGAATATGGCTAAAACATGCATTATTTTAATAGAAATACCAACTGCACACACATCTGGTCTCAGAGGCATTAAAAATTCTTTTGTCTTTAATTAAATCACTCTTTGTAAACATTGACAGAAAAGTGTAAACTTCTCTCTAAATAAATGGATACCAGAATTACTAACTGGCAAACAAGAAGCATGACAACAAAGAAGTATTTGAAGTAGACAAAATTGCAGCCTGTTTGACTCACCCTGCTTATCAGATGTGTTTAACACGGTATTTGAATAAACATAAACGAGATCAAACCAGCATATATGTGCATTCAGTCCTTACCATTCATGAGCACTTTAAGCTGTCTGTCATAGAACTCTGTTTCTTTCTGAGAGACGAGGGCACATTCAGCACACTGGCGCACAGGGTCCACAAAGCACATGCGAGGCAGAGGCACTTTTTTACTGCAGCACTTGTCACAGAAGCACTTCCCACATCTTCGGCAGTGATGCTAGGAGTGAGAGAACACTTTGTTCATTTATTTACAATGGAAACTATTAGGGAATAATTTGGTAAAGTTACTACCTTAAATATCCTCCTCCCCAAGAAACAGAACGGTTTCTCAGGTGCCAAACATACAAGTGGAGGGATAGGTAAAGGATATTTAACTGTTACAGTGGTACCAAGAAACCTCTGAAGACTGAACAGAAAGAACTGAGTGTAGTATGACCAAAAGCATGACAAGCCTTTGTTGGCACTCTATAACGTGCTTCTGAAGCAGACCAGACAAGACACTGAAAGGACTTCTCCAGTGTCCAGTAAATCCTTTACCTTACTGTCAATAAAAACACGAGAGAAGAGTGGTTTCTAGGTCCCCTCTCACTTCCAAGGAGAGATCTTGGGAAACGTCAATTAGAGATCCTATTTTTCTCCTTTAAGGCTTATTCTTAGGTTTTTCCCGTGGAAAAAGCTAAAAATCTCCATACTTGAAACCTAAAGCTATTTCTCCATCAGAAATATCAGGCAGCATAGTACAAATCCAATGAAGTTACAAAATCAGAACTAGTGTTGCAATGAGTTTCACAGCTACTAAATCTGCAACAAGTGCCTTGTGCTCCAAATAGCTCTTGGGGTGTGACAGCCCCAGCAGCTCTTCCTGATGCGAGTTCTCGTGTCAGAACAAGTATTCCCAGGCAAGCAGGAACTGATCTGTGGCTCAAAGCAAGTTTGAACAGTTTGATGCAAGGAGCTGACACACTGCAGTTGTGGTCAGTGTTAGGCTTTCCTTCCAAATATTATGCAAAATTCTCTGGAATTCCCAGGGCTACCTCCCTTTACTTCCCAAAGTTCACACAAGTAAAACACAGCAGCCTAATGAATTAGTGCTTCTCAACCAAATCACTCCAACCAGCCAACCACCATGCTCCGTAACCCATCCAACTAAAAGGTAAAACAAGAATGAGAAAGCATGCTCCATGATTTAGGCGTACTAGGGTCACTAACCGACACCCTAATGCTCTTCAGGCCTCCTGAAAACTAACACCCAGCTGGTATGACACGTTAGTATGTCTGGTTTACAGTATCTCCTTCCCTCTCCTGCCAAACAATAAATTAAAAACCATCGACTATGTCAATGCACTGCAAGTCACACTTCCACATCATTCTTCACTCCCACAGCGCATGCTAAGAGAGTGTCAATGTAGTTATACAAGGGAATGATATGTCCTGTTAAAAATCCTGTCGGCCTGTTTTGGGAGGCCGCTTTCCTTCTCCACGCAGAGACCCCAATGTGAGCAGAATGTTTTCTGATAGTAGCAAGCTGTACACCAGCAGGCATTCCACAGTGACCTGCTTACTTTTATGCAATGAACATAATTTAACTCTGTCAGTGCTTTCTCTTCATACAGTGAGCCTAATTATGGCTCACAGCAATGAAGGCAGTTTATACTTTCTACTTTAATGAGAAATACACAGGATAAATTCCAAACCTGAGATAAATCCTGGTTTACTTTTAGAACAGAAGGAGAATCTGAGTTTTCCTTCTCTGCATTTTAACAATACAGTTCTTTAATGTAAGATTATAATTCGTTACTCCTGAAAGCATTTTTGTGTACATTTCCACAACTAATTTTATCTCCCAAAACATAACTGAATTAGCTGCTATGTGAGTACTGGTGTTAGCAGCCCATTCCAGGAGGAGTTCCTCAACTCTTCCTTTGAATGTAAATACTGTGGGTACCCAGTAATTTGGAAAAACCCTAACAATGCATTATTACACATTGAGCAACAAGAACAATTTCAAAGAAACAGAATTAAAACAAAAAGCACCTCTACTTAGACAAGGCAGAACAGAAAGAAAACGTACTTTGTTACATCAGAATTTGCATGCTATTCTACCGAAATCTTGTACATTTTAAATGAAAAGAAGTCCATACTTGTACTTTGCAACAGTTAATGCTTTACATTTTGTTGATTTCTCTTACCTTTCTAGTTATGAAGTCAAATTTTGTATCACACTGCATACACCTTGGGCACTAGAAAACAGTACAAATTAAGATTAATCTACAAGATTTCTAAATCTTTAGTTCTACTACCATATACAAAGACAGAACTTTATATTATGTTCTAGAAAGAAACACCTCCAACAAATTTCCATCCTTTCACGATGGATGTTTTTCATTTATTTTAATATTGATGTAGCAAAATAACATCATCCTCATTTGTAAGACAAAAAAAGCTGCCAAACTCATTTGCCCTAAGGAATACTGCATCTTGCCAGCATCCTGACACCATGCTTAAGTACATTTGGCTATCCAGACAGGCATATACTCTAGAGACAACTGTTTTCATGTAAGTTGTCATCCTCACTGTATTATACTGTGATGCTCCATTGACTCTCTAAAACACTGTTTACTTATTTTAATGCTCTCAATGCTTACACATTTTTGAAACATGCTAAGAGATATCTGGTTTTCTTCCAAGCCAGTAAGACTTAATTTTTATTTCAGCTACAAAATGTCACTTCCTGAAATATCTCTTTTCTAAAACAAGCTTACACCCACACTCCTCCCAAAAGAAAAGCCAGAAAAAAAATTAAGTTTCTCTCTCACAACTACGTAGAGTTTAAGGGGGAACAGTTATGATTTTCTAAACTACCAGAAGCGAACAGTGATTGCTATGACAACTCAAGTTTTCTATACAGAAAATCACCTACCAAAGGGCAGTTAGATCACTGGATGTTCACCAAGACTTTACATGTTTTTATCCACCATACCAAAAACTACTCTCAAATTGCTTATCAAGCATTTTTGTTAGGTTTATTTCCAAATATTATTTGAAAATTAAGCCTGACATCTGATTTGGGAGAACATGGTTAGATCCTCTAGTAAATTTTATAACTCTAGAAACCTAAACTCTTCAAATCAAACTGTCTCAGACTTCAGCAGAATGTCATCTTACAAACATGCCCTAAGCTGAGCAGGTGCTATCTGCTAAGCACACAGTAATCACTGTTTGCCTTTAACACATTTCAGTACATAACCCTTGCTCTTCTACAGGTTGCATCAGCTTTTGTCTCCTATTTCAGGGATTGCTGCTTCAGCAGATACCCAACTACTGCCGCAAGATCAACAACTATAGCTAAGAAAAATATTACAGCAGCTAAATTAAAAATCCTCTAGAAACTTATCGTGTTCTTTTGAAGTAGAAGACTGATAATAATTTGCAACAGTTTATATGAAGTGTTCTGATGTCTAAACAGAAGCTTAACAAATTAGAGAAGAATGGCAGTCACTGTAATAGAACATAAATAGCTACTTGTTGCACTAAGCTATGTCTTTCCAAATCCCACACAAAAGAGGAGTGTTCCTGTATTGTTTCAAACAGCATACTGAATTAAGGCATCCAACCACCTCTTTTCACAATGGCTCCAGAAAAGTTTATTCTATCATCCACTGATGGATAACCTTCAGCATAAAGCAACTTCAGCATTCCCCAGGTTTCATCTCTTTAAGAAGTGGTACTCTACAGCTAATACCACATTTTGCTTTACGCTGATCTTGATTTAGTGTTTTATTTTTTCACATGTGTAGCTTAGGAGCTTGTCTGGGAGCTGGACCTGGCAAGAATTTTGGTATACTTTATACTTTGAATTTACCAGGAATCTAACTCATTTTCTTAATGAAAACGTGTGTGGGGAGGGAGGGCTGTGTCAGAAATTAGAAAGCACAAGCCACAGACTAGGGAAAAAATGCCCTTCTAAATACTATCCTAAATAGATTTCATATACAATGTTACGCTAAATACACAAGCCGCTTTTCAGGAAGGAACAAAGTTATCCATCCTCTTACTTAATACAAACTATAGAAAAATATTTCTGAATTCCAGACCTATCACAATAACATTGCCTGATACCCAGTCTTGTTCAATTCATCCATCAGTGACCTGGATGAAGGGTCGATGGATGCCGATGTCACGAAACGGGGGGACTGGCTGACACCCCAGAAGGCTGCGCTGCCATTCAGCGAGACCTGGGCAGACCTTGGGCAGAGAGGAACCTCATGAGGTTCAACATGGGTGAGTGCAGGGTCCTGCACCTGGGGAGGAATAACCCCCTGCAGCAGTACAGGTGAGGGGTGACCTCCTGGAAAGCAGCTCTGTGGAGAAGGAACTGGGAATCCTGGGAGATGACAAGGAAGGCCAACGGCACCCTGGGGTGCGTGAAGAAGAGGGTGGCCAGCAGGTCAAGGGAGGTTCTCCTCCCTCCCTGCTCTGCCCTAGTGAGGCCCCATCTGGAGTCCCCTGTCCAGTTCTGGGCTCCCCAGTTCAAGGAAGATGAGGAACTACTGGAGAGAGCCCAGTGGAGGGTGCAAAGGTGATGAGTGGGGACAGGAGCATCTCTGCTATGGGGAAAGGCTGAGGGAGCTGGGGCTGTTCAGCCTGAGGAAGAGAAGACTGAGAGGGACCTTGTCAATGCTTTAAATATCTTAAGGGCGGGTGTCAAGAGGATGGGGCTGACTCTTTTCAGTGCTGCCCAGTGAAAGGACAAGGGGCAACAGGCACAACTGTAACATGGGAAGTTCTGTCTGAACATGAGGAAAAATTCCTTTACCATGAGGGTGCCAGAGCACTGGCACAGGCTGCCCAGAGAGGTGTGGGGTCTCCTGCTCTGGAGATATTCAAAACCCACTTGGACTCCATCCTGTGCAACCTGCTCTGGGTGACCCTGCTCTAGCAGGGCGGGTGGGCTACACTATCTCCAGAGGTCCCTTCCAACCCCTATTATTGTGTGATTCTCCAATATATAGAGCAGCCATAAATAAACCACAAGTCAAATGGCATATGGTAGCAGGCATTGGGGAATGAGATTTTCCCTATTTTTTTCAAAAATGTTCTAGCACAAGTAGGCTCCATACACTGTTTCTTCAAGGCACTTCTGCTTTAAGTAGCCAGAATCAAGTGAATCCATTTGCATAACAAGCTTCTGCATTGCCCAGGAAGACATCGATCTTGAAGAACATCTAGAAAGGTGAATCCATCCTATTCATCCATATGCTGACATGCTTAGGAAGTGTACAAGTACTAAATTAAGGCTTATTGATTGAAGTGTTTATCACATTTACAGAGAAGAAAGCATGATGAATGAGTTACTTTTCATGTTTTCAAGATACAGGCTTTTTTTTTAAAAAAAAAAAAAATATCAAATTTGCAGTACTTTTAAGTGGAAACAAAAAGATGAAGAAAGAAATTAAATAAAAATGCACATACAATCAACATAACACTAATACTGATAATGGATTACTTCATACAGCAAGACAAAACCAGAATGTTCAATAGTTGTTGGATCTTGGTATTAATTTAAAAATACTGAGAGCTAGTTCATTACAAAGAGAGTGGAACTTCTCATGCATTTGCTGAAGCGTGGTAATGAATTTGCATAATGCTTTGGATCCAGCCAGAGGTGAGAGTACTATACAGGGACAGGAAGCTATAGTTACACTTCATACACTTTATTTGCATATACAATAACAACACAATTCAAGAAGTGATGCAAGTTAACACCTGGTTGAGCTTGTTAACACAGTGAACTTCTGTGTGAAAACGTGAAAGTTCACAAGCTCGTGAAATCACACCTTGTAACACACCTGACCAAACCAGCCCACACCAGAGTGGAAAACAGCACAATGCAAACCTACCGCAGCTGTGGCTTACAATGCTTTCTGGTATTAAGCCGTACAGGGCCAATTCTTTCCCTGAGCTACCGGAGTCTGCCAGCCGTCCAAGCACAGCTCTGACACACAACTAGCGCCGACCCCGAGAGCCCGAGCCTAGATACAGCTCAGCTCCCTCCCGCAGCGAGGATCCAGGAGCCCTAGGGAACCACTGCCACCGTATCTGCACGCTCCTCTCACACACCCCGGCTCTCAGGCACGCAGTGTTCCTCAGCCACATAAACATCTGGCACGCAGCTGGATGTCACGAGGTTTGGTCACCTCTGCAGTCGAACATACAAATTTTACTCAATTTCTAGTCCAAGATTTCCCTAATAGGAACATCAGCAGTTGAGCTCTGCTGGTGATTAACAGAGAAATTCCAGGTTAGACAAGGCACATGCGGTGACCAACATTTTAAGCTCTGTCTCAATTTTAATGAAGCTCAGCACTAATTTTCATTAAATTATCCACCTGAACCCATTATTTGTATTATAAATAAGACTACCAAAAAAAGAAAGTTTTCTGTAGTCCTGCTTTAGTTTTACACTTCAAACTCCTCAAAATAACTGGTATTTTAAGACCGTGTAATATTGTGACATAAAGTTGAAAAACTGAAATATATTTCAGTGTTATGTAAGTTTCCCTGAAGGGAATGTACAAACAGGAGGGGAATCAACTTTTTAAAAGGGTAGACAATAACAGGACAAGGGGGAATGGATTAAAGCCGAAGGAGGGAAGATTTAAATTAGATATTAGGGGGAAGTTTTTTTACAGAGAGGGTGGTGAGGTGCTGGAACAGGCTGCCCAGAGAGGTGGTGGATGCCCCATGCCTGGAGGTGTTCAAGGCCAGGTTGGACGGGGCCCTGGGCAACCTTGTGTAGGTCCAGGCCAGGAGGTTGGTGTCCCTGCCTGTGGCAGGGGGGTTGGAACTCTGTGATCCTTGGGGTCCCTTCCAACCCAGACCTTTCTATGATTTCTATGATTTTGCAAAACTACTAACTGCCATAATTTTTAAGTGGCTTTACTTTTTAAAAATAAAAAAGCAGACTCTTCCTGTGTAAGAAAAATAAAGCTACTGAATTTGTGTTACTGGCTGCACAGCAGAAGCCAGCATATTTGAAAAGCCCAATCAACATTTGCTAATACCATTCTTGTCTTGGACAAAGAACACTTTTTTTTTTAATTACATCTAACATAGTAACAAGAGCAAGTGTTCTTGCTGAATTCATTAACTAGATACTCTTTCTTTACATTTCATTTTATTAATAAAAACATGAGTTTTATAAGCTTCCCTGCGTGTCACGTACCTGCTTTATTTAAGGAAAAAGTTTGCAACATATTTGGCAATCATTAACCAAAGGGATGTCAGAACTTCAATACAGTTTAAGAAATTTAGTAAAATAACAACAATTAAGATTAAGAATATGAATTAACAAATGCATTTAAAATGTTTGCCTATAATACACTTCCTCTCAAATATCACTGAGTCTAATGCAAAGGCAACATTCAGTTACAAATCAATACCATCAGCCAACTGACCAACAGACTACAGTTGAATTTTGAGAATGAATACCTATAGTACAACTGTAATATAGAATTCAAACTAACAACACATTATCAGACTGAGGTATCTAAAATACACAGATTTAATTCTTAAATATATCCAACTAGTTTAAATAAATCCTACCAACAATCCTCAAATTTTCATTGAATTAAGACGGTACTATGTATTAGTCTGAGCTAGAAGTACCTTACTTTTTTTATATGAAGCTAGTCTGCTATAATCAAGGACTACTGAAATATAAAGCTACATTTCAGAAGGTCAGGGAGAAAACTAATTTCAATTTAACTGTTACACAAATCATATCCACTGATGACAACGTCAGGAATCAGGTTTCCAGGTGCACAGGTCCGCGCACGCAAGTCACTGACGCAGCAAAAGCGAAGGGAAGCAAACCACTTACACAATTAACTGCTCAGACTTTGCTACATGCACCCTGATAAATACACCCCCAGTGCACCCCACCAGGTACGGGTGGGAGCCCCGACAGCTGAGCACTGGTACCTTCCAATGACACTCGGCTCCGGTCACTGAGAATTTTGTCTCATCTGCACTTCATGTAAGACAGATACCCAGCTGCTACTGATGACAGGGATGAGATTTTTAATTCTCTAAGCATGGAAGAGAATAACTTGAGAAAACTCACACAAGATACTTTAAACAAGCGGTCTGCTAAAATAAGTTTAAAAAGTTGCTTTCCAAAAAAAAGTTATTTTGGACAAAACAAGCAACTGACCTACTAGTCAGCAAAGGTTTGTCTGAGCAGCAGAAGCTGTGCTAGCAGTCAGTCTCCAAAATTATTACTTTCACACAGAACTTTTTGCCTCTGGAGATACCCAGTAGGAGCAAATTTTTCTTCTTCATTCCTAACCAAGGAGGACATGGTGTTCCCCGACAAAACAGATCAACCACATCAGTATCTGGCAAAGAATGCCTTTGTTTAATGACTCCCTGCTTAAATTCACATTGGCTCATCTAAAATAAATCTGAATTCCTGTCACATTTAAATGCATTGGCACTCATCCACACCACAGAATGCTGGCAATAAATAAATAAACAATTGATTCCAAGCTGCATTAGCATCTAGCTGCAGGGACTGGTAACAAATAACACTTACTACGTGAAATTTAATATAATGTCACGATCAAGTTTACTTTAAAAGTATTTAAAGGCAAAGTTAACTGAAACGGCCCAAGTTCTTCAGTACTTGTTGAACACCAAGCGCATTCACACTGGGAGCCACGGCTGTTCTGACTGAGCTTTATTGCCTTAATGCTCTGAATCATTTTTTTTAATCAACATGCATAACCTTTAGAATCAGCAGTATCACCTTCATAAGCATTCAAAGAGACGGCTCTACTCAACACGAACGCTGCGTGTTTAACTCATTAAGTTCCTCCCTAGTCGCGGTGACAGAGCCACACGTCCCCGCAGAACGAGTGGCACTCCCACCCTTTCCAGACCATTCAGCTACGCGACACAAAAAACTGTGGCTCACAACGAAAAACCCGCACACAGGCGAGCCTGGTTCGCCGCC
>JMFS01016654.1:0-31852 GCA_000699545.1 Podiceps cristatus | reverse complement strand
CCCAAAACATTCTATGATTCTATGAATTCTTTTCAGTTGTTATTATACTAATAATTTCTTCTGTCCAGTATCATAACATGTAATTTAAACGTGTATCTTTCTCCAGTAAGAATTAGTAAAAATGTTTATAGAGTATATGAAATGATCCCACTTTATCCAGAAGAAGGCACAAATTAATTATTTTTAGAGAATACCATAGATAAGCTATAAAATACAAAGTATATTAAAAAATAATTGGATTCTACTGCAGATTTTCAGTTTCTGTATGCATGTCATGTCCGTTGCTTTAACCTATTTAAAATTACTTCGGAGGAATGACTCCAGGGAGATCAATGAGAACTTCAGTCCTTGGAATTTAGTCAAGGCTTTTATTTGAAACATGGAAATGAAGTAAGATGAGCATAGAGTACCTGTGTTTCATGGTGTGACATACCTGGCTTGTTCTAAGTTTTAACACTTCTGGAGAACAGGTGAGATAATCTGAAACTATCTAAAACTCACAAGTGTTTTTACTAAAATTTTCCCTTCTTTCTCATTTCTCCCCCCTGCCCCTTCCCTCCATCCCCCCATATTACTCCAGAATTATTACTTTTTCAAAGTCATGACATCTACCTTGCTTATAAGCCTAGGTGATTTCCTGCCATTGTTCAGAAAAGGTACATTTCTGCTTCTATAGGATTTCAATATAAGCAGTAATTACCAGTGACATAGCTATGTCAAAAGAGACCAACTTAGCACCAAATTAAAAGAATTTTCTATTGTCTGTACTTGAGCAGGTGGTACCCTTACTCATTTTGTGAGCAGAAATTACTACTAAGCTTAAAATAATTTATTCCCTCCTTAGAACTGTAGCCAATAGATTACTATCTAGCTGCATGAGTTTTCACATCTATCAGCTCAACCAGTGATCTGAAAGCAAAAACCCAGCTCTTGGAATTTGTGACACTCCTTGGAGGATTTTAGGCCTCTGAACCAGTGGATGAATATGCATTTCTTTCATCTGTGAAATAATACTATCAAGGGTCATCTTACTGTAAAACCTCCAAGAATGATTCAGTACGTTACCAACATAAAATGAAGCTATGCTTGTGGTAAAACAGTTCAATAGAAATTCCTGAAGGCCACTTCCTATATATATTGTCATTTCAAATAATGTATTGCTAGTTTATAGTTTTCTGTAATTTTAAAGTTCCTGTAAAGCTGAGGAGACATTTGAAGAAATTACTGTGTAGCTTGTTTTTTCCTGTTCTTGGGTACATTTTGTGCTCAGCTGTTTGGACGAATTTCAGCTGAGGTATGCAAATACAGTTGAAGAATGAGAAAATGCTGTTGATGAATGACCGTAGAATAATACTAAAGCCTTTAAAATCTTAACAGGTATGGGATTTGTTAAGCATACAGTAATAGGGGTGCCCTGAGGCAAATAAATAGACAAGAGACCCATGAAAAATCAAAGGCTACTAATTTTACAAACCCTGTGAAAAAAGGAGCATGTTGATATCCTCTTGCACCCTGTCCCTTGTCTACAACAGTTTATCCTAATACGCACACATTTTCTTCTATATTGAATCCCGTCTGCCCTTCCCTTTGATTCCTTAGATCCTCCTGTACATTAGAGTATGCTTGCTAAGTTCAAGAAAGGCGTATGCAGCCAAGGTCACTCCTCACACTGCAAGGTTCTCACTAGTAGCATGCAGACTGATCGTTAGTCTGAGTTGGTTGTTTCTTATTAGTCAGAATCTGTTGCAACAGATTTGACCTAACTTTTTGGTGAACATTGAATGATTGTGTGATGGACTCATGTTCTTTTGGTTATTGTGGGTTAAATGAGAGAACAAGCAACAAGCTGCTTTTGTGTGTGTGTGACCATCTATGAGCCCTTACCTTCCTTAAAAATGGGCAAATGCCAGTTTTTGGGACATGCATGTATTACATGAGGTCCAAAAGCCCATTGAGTCACATTATGGTAGGAACTGTCAAAACGTACTTGGAATAGCTGTTCTTAATACAGAAATATCTTTACTTATGGATTCTTCAAATTTCATGTAGGTTTCTCATCTTGTAATAGGCAAGAGCTACTAAGCAGATTGTATGTAATCCAGGATTTTCACTGATTGAAAACCACTAATTTGATGGAATTCTTCCAATTCAGGAGAAAGGTGTTAGGCATTCATTTTTTACCACCAGGAACTTTCTCTGTTCATATTGCTTTTTATTTCCATTCTTTCAGACTCAAGTGAGATTGCATCAGAGTACATTAATTATTAGTAACAGTCTGTAAAGATTTTTTTTGTGGCCATTTCCTGTGGATAATAGATGGATATCAGTGTCTTTTGAGATAGTTTTAACTTATTTTTCAGCTAAATAGGTTCCATTGAATTTAATTGGGAAGCTGTGGGTACGTGAAATCTGCTTTAAAAAAAAATAAAATATAAAACAAGGTCAAACTAGGCACTAGAAACAAATACCCAACAGCTTCTGAAAGGAGAGACCTTGATGTCCAGACACAAGTTGAGAACGTTTTCCTCCTTAACATATTCTGATGATTAACAAACTAGTGAAACTCAACGTAATGATCAATTTGAGTTGTTTTTCTCACAGAGAAGACATTTCTCAAAAAGAATCCAGAATAAGTGGTATGACCAGAATTGGCTTGGAATGGAGAAGGCAGCCATTGGGATGCATTTAGTTTGCACTCCTGCAGATTTGCCTAAAGCTTTCTAAAGCATCACATCAACTGGAAGCTCTTCCTGAGTATGGATTGCCAAATCTGGCAGTTCAAAAAACAGTTTCCATTATTATAGCTAGAAATAGGAATTTCTATAGCAATTGATCATTTCAGCCCTGTGCACTTGAAAGGTGTACAGTCTCTTCCCAACTGTCAGTCTGGCAAAGCTTTCTGTCCCAGGAAACTGGAAGTAACATTTAATAAATGTTTCCTCTGTGCAAACACAGAGCAGAAAGTACTAAGGCTGCTTGACACAGCTAGAACAATAGCTACACTTGTGATCCCAGTACTCTGAGCTGAACATTCCCGTGGAGACCTACATATTTTGTTTGGTGGAAAGAGAACAGTTCCTTAAACGGGAGTAGATCAGAAGGTAACCTGCTGAGAATGAAAATATGCAACAGTAAGCAGTAGATGGGGAATTCTGTTATGATTGTGTTAACCAAATAGTCATAATAGTAATATAAATAAGAGATGGTGGAAAAGCTTATAATGCAGAATAGTAATACTGATGTCCCTAAACTGTCCGGGTTAAAAATACTTTACCAGAATCCTGATTTGTTTGAGGTCAATCCAGTCCTGGTTTTCTAACATTTCTGCTTGTATTAACTGTAACTTCCTGCTAATTAATCTGCAAACATAAGATGTAGGAACTTATAACTGGCCCATAACTGAATCAACATGTAGGTTCTACATATCTGGACAGACACCAAGAGTTTGTGCAGAATGCCCTAAATGTATAGGAGTATGATGTGATGACAAAGTATAACTGCAGGTGCTGTTGGTGGACCCCTAGTGCCTGATTCAGAGATAAGAGCACAGTGCATTCTAGCTGGTCTCTCAGAGTCAGTACGATTTGTGCACTCTGGCATTTTAGTACAGTTTTCTATCACTTTAATTATGCACACAGGGCTTGTGCAACAGTGCTGTGTACCTGAACAGTTACTGATGCTGTACATTTGTAGTTAGAATTTTAACAGCTTGGGCCTGCCAGCCCCAAACACAGCACTGACATCCAAGAGTGAGATTAGAAATATGGCTTGGATGTTTATTTTTCATCTTGGAAATGGGTGGTGTGTGATGTCTTTACTCTGCTGAACAGCTAACAGGCAGATGTACTAAAGATACTGCAGTACACAAATGATAATTTAGGACAATTTCTAGTGATCTTAACTCTGGGAGTTGAATTTGTGAGTTTTGCTAGCATAAGCCTAACAGAAGGATACTTTAGTATAGTCTTAGATCACCTGACACACTAAAATTAATCTTCTAGGCCTCCTATCATTAGTTTCAACAGCATACTCTTTAATGGTGACATTCTTATCTCAGCTGCATGGGTGGGTTTTCTCATCAGTATCCGTAAGTACTCTTTGTCTAGCTGTTGATACTTTTAAAGCATTTTCTTTCTGCTTTGCCAGTCTCTACTCCCTTTCTTATTTTCCCTTTTCTCTCATTTATTGAGTGCCACATTTTGAGGACATTCCCTGCCACATGTCTGCACATAAATGCAAGCGCTCTAAAAGAAGTCTTTGAAGTTTAACAGCTTTCTCACAAGTCTTCAGATATTGCAAGGGAGGCATTCATTCTTTTTCACTAATTTCTTTAAAATACACAAGTTAATGTAATAGCAAATTATAGATGATTACATTTCTGAAATACATGAATATACCACTTTTAAGATATTGTAGGATTCTTAGAGGCCTGCACTTCAAAAGGTGTCATGTTTTCTGAAGCAGATTTTCCTTCACCAGACAAATCAACAGTAGATTAAGGGGTAGTGTACTGACTTTCTTGAGACATAGGAGCAAAAAAATTAACTTCAGAGTACCTGCTTGTTTTTCATTTATTAGTTGTACTGACTTCAAAATTTCAGTGTTAGTGTCGTCCCGCCCCAAGAGAAGTGAATGTTTCACCTTAATAGGTTTATTATTAACATTTAACTTATTTTGAAATTAACAGATGTGGAAAACCATATTGTACATAGCTATAACTATTCTCAATGATTCAGGTCCTATTTAGGCAGAGATACAAAGAGATATCAGAACATTCTCTTGTCTCATTTTCTGCCTGCCTGCAATGTATCCCCTAAAGCACGTATCCTGTTGCTTTGATGTAAAACATAATGACCATATAATAGAAGTAGTTATATTCTTTTGTTAATAGGGTGATGGAGAAGATTCTGTTTAATAAATGCTGCTTTCTAAAGTATGCTGAGATTAAAATTTGCCTATAGTAATTGGCTGGATTTGTGAACTCAGATTTTTTCCCTAGTTAAGAACTTAAGTAATTGTTTCCCAGATGCAGTGGCTGCTTGGAGATACCAAAGTGGTGTGAATTACACTATCTTTGCAGTGAAATGTTGTAATAGCAACAAAAATTTGTTTGCATAGTGTAATAATGCAGCCTAAAACCAAAGCTAAAGCAGCAGAAATACTTTGATCTGCAGCTATGAGATTCTTCCTGTATTCAGTGTAAGATCAGAATTCAATTTTAATTGTGCAAATTTAATTTTACTGTAGTAACAATTTGAATAAGTAGCTTCATCTGTGAGCAATCCTACATGAAACTGGAGTCATTTCTAACTCTAGTATAATCTATAGTGCAAGCACAATTCTGGCTTCCCACTGCTCAGCTTCCCTCTGCCTCTATAAAAGGAGTTTGGTTTGTGGTACGTCTGCCTTGGTTTCTCTGCTACATTTTTCCAGTTAGTAGTAGTACAAAAATTAATGGGCCTGTCGAAGAGATAGTAAAAACTTTATAAAGATCCAGCTTCCTGTGGTATTTCATGTACATTTGGATAAAATTCCTTGTGCTTTTTTTTGCAAACTGAAGCTCTACATTTGTATATCTGAGGGTTATTAATGGATAGAGGCCAAGACTTGCTCAAGTGTGTAAAGCAGGTCTAGGGTGGAGATGGAAACTGAGCCCCTTTCAACTAGGTGTCTAATATCGAGCCCTTAATCACTAAAAAATACTGTTACGCTTTGAAATAACTCCAGAAGATGCCCAAACTCTCATACACAGTGGCTGTACAATACAGATGGACTATATCCCCTCTTCTTGAACTCGTACGGATACTGTGCTCTCATTTTCCCATTACTGTTGATTCGTCTCTCAGAATCAATAGTTTAAATTTGAATTTGCAGCCTCCTAGTAGAAGTCACACTGTCTACCTATTGTCCCCTTACTGGATTAGTGGCTTTGAATGGAAATTTTAATTAATCTTAACTACAAGATTTGAAGAGAGTTTTGAAAGATGTTACAGTCTCTAAATAGTTATTGTTTTCCCAATAACAGAGAGATCTCTTAGAGTTCATTCTGCAGTGATGGAACTATCTCCTCTTGAATGGAGATTCTAGTACAAAAAAGAACTGATGCTCATAGCAATAAAATAGATGCTTTTGAGGACTTTATTCCAACCTCAGTTCTTGCTTCCTACACTTCTCTTGTCACAGTGTCTGTTAAAATGAAACAGTGCTTGATTTTTTGTTTGTTTGCTTTTATTCAAGAGGGTTTACCCTTTTAAAATATATATCTAGCTATGCTATCTTGATTTTGAATATGTAATATAATTCAGTAAGTCATAGTCTATTTTTTAAAAAAATATATCTTATATTTGAAGTAGGATATGAATGTGATGCGTATAGAAGTATTTTCCCTAGTTGGTTTTCCTGGGAAAAGTTATTTTAGAATGTTGATATTATTACTGGTATTATTAATGAAAGTGGTGAACTAATCTGCACTTCACACTACAGAATCCTTTATGAGGCACAACACAGGCATGCAAAGAGATAAGAGGAGAAGCAGGCCTCTGGGCAGTAGAAAAAGAGTACAGATGACAAAGACTGAAGGAAGATTTTTCAAAGGTAGAAATGGCAGTTGACACACCAAACTTCATTTATGCATTTAAAATGTACCCCATCTTCCCTAAATCTCAGACATGCCTGCTCTTTTTATTACACATAACAAAAAAACAAAACCAAAATTGCAGATTTTTTTTCAGTGACATGGGGGTCAGCCTGGTGAATGGTGATAATGAAGATCCTGTGGTGAAGCTATGTTGATTTGTGACTTCCAGAGTTTTACTCTATTTTAAAAAGTTTGTCCTGATCTGTAACTGTCCATATTTCTTCCCTAAAAGGTTCTTCTGGAAATCAAGAATAAATCAAACACCACAGCAGCAGTATCACTTTCCTCTAGCCACCTCTCTCTCCTCTGCTGGGTTCAGGTCTAACAGAACAGGAGACACTGCAGCTTAGCTGTCCTCGGACTCCACTGCTCAGGAGAATGCTGAGCTTGGGGATTAAGTTAGCTTTCCAGCTGCCTTGAACCAGGCTACCAACTGGCTCAGGTTTCAAAGCCATTTTCAGTCCCTATTGATTTCTTTGCAGACTAATTTATTGCATATTCTAAAAGTGCTCTGAATTCTCGTAAATTGTCTCGCAACCTTATATTCTGGTATTATTTGTATTTTATTTCAGAATATTCTATATTAAAATACTCTAAATAATACAACATATATTTATTTTATTTAATCCATTATTGTTTTTTAACAAGTAAATGTATGTTTCAGATCTTGGAAATACTTGCCTAGACAACATTTGATTGAAATTTTTCTCCAATACAGCATGTTTTAAGAAAACTGCATGACAAAACAAGAGATTCTCATCATTTTTAAATTGTAGTTTTTTGCTCTGGAATTAAGAGTTGTAAAACAGTTTTCATGGGTAGCTGAAGTCATCTGAAGTCTCTGATGTTATTGGTTTTTTGGAGTTTATTACATTCCCAACAATAGGACTGAATTACACCTGTTAGCTTAATATTGGGAGTACTTTTGATAAGAGAAGTCCATTGTGAGGAGGGGAAGAGCAGCAAAGGCTAGCCTCAGGGAGGCTTAGAATGCAGCTCCAACTCCTGATCTTGATAAATGGTCTTTCACAAACTCACTTTAGCATCAAGTCTTTCTACACTATGTTTCCACTGGAACAGTGATGGAAGTGGAACATTTGAAAACTCATGACCAATCTGTGTTTTAACTACATTCCAATCAATGTATACCAGCCAAATAGTTTTGTGCTACTTCATCATCCCTGCTCTGGCTTTATTGCAGTGTTTACCCATTGATCTTGAATTGCAGCAATTATGTTTCTGCCTAAAACAAGCCATAAAGTTTGCTCACAGGTAACCATGGATGCTATATATTCTGTTGGTAATGACTGCTCTGAAAAGAAATGCAGGCAATTACCATGCCTCTCTCTTCACAAGGGAAAGACTTCTATGAATTCGTCCTGAGGTGAATCCTAAACCTCAATGCTCCACATCAGGTGGTATGGTACTCTGCTATTAAGCCAGCTGATTAGCTGTAACTCTTAACTACTTGTGGGAGCACACTAAAAATAAAACACCTTTCTTGTCTTCTGTTCCATGATAAAAAGCTGTGGCCAGCAATTTACATGCTGTACTTCAGAGATACGATTTAGCAGTACATATAACAGACCTTTGGTTTTGCTGATAGTTTAAAGAAGGAAACAAAGAAACAGGCATTGTTTATAGGACTTTGACACACTGAAAGTGAAAGAGTAAGGAGGATGCAACTAGGCCTTCTTTAAGTGAAGAAAAAGATTGTTAGGGAGGGAGGAAAACATTAAATCAGAGTACTCCCATTTAAAAGCATTGTTAGCCTTGGACAGAATTCCCTGTCCTGTCCCTTTCCGTTTTTTTTTTTTTTTTTTTTTCCTCCTGCTGCAGTCACGATACAAGATACTCTCCAGCATATGCCCAAGAACTACTCCAAGGAGAACAAAAAATACTAACCTGAAATAGCCAACCCAATCAAAGTTTTATAGACTAAAGAAACACTGGCAGCATAATTTATTTTAATGGACATATTAAGCTTTCACCATCTGCTCTGCCCGTAATTACGAATGCCAAAAGAACATATTTCACACTTAAATCAGTAAGAAGACATTATTCATGCACTTACATGTTACTTCTACACTAACACTTCTGCAGTGTTCTCATACTGCCTACGCAATTCAGAGCAAGCTGTTCACATCTGAAATTGAACTTCTTGGTAAAAAGTATTTTTCAATAACTGTTTCAGTGGGAGAGTAATGTAAAACATTTTTAAAGAAAAAACCTTTTGTTTTGGTAATAGCTTCTTGGAGACATATATTTGTATTCCTTATTAATCTCAAATAAAATATACCTTTTATAAACATTTTTCTAATTTTTCATATGGTTGTCATAATTTAAGCACAATTACTCAGATGCTCAACGTTTTACAAAAAGTATCCTTTTAAGAATTGATTTTTTTTTTTTTTTTTGGTCACAGGGTGAACAAAATTTTTGTATAATTTCATAGCTTCTTAAATAAAATCTGTTTTCTGTTAATTCACGGAAATATCTACCAGATATTTTTGCTTGTATCTCTAATCCTGTATTGAATGTGTTCTGTATTTATATAAAATTCTGTTACTTCAGGGAAAATTTAGAAATACATACAAGAAAATTTAAAAGGTACTAAAAAACATTTGCATGAAGTACTCTTAAATATTTTGCTAAATCAAAATGAAGAGACAGGGGCCTCTAACTTGCCATGGAGGGATAAAGTTGGTGTTGGATTAAGATCTAGACCCTTGAATTGGTTCTCAGTATATACATATGACTTTAGAGAAGGCCAGAAGAAATAGAGAAACCAAGTCACATAATGACTTGCTAAAAATTGGACAAGTATGTTTTCCTCTGCTTTCTTGCATTTTGTTCCCCTTGTCTGTTCAGGTGGTGTGTATGCTGTGTGTCTATACAGTGCTTACTTCAGATGTTGCTTTAAGTGATGTTATAACGTACTCACTCCTGCACCACCTTATAGCAGAGTTATACACATTATCCTCAGTGAGGAAGGTGAAGGGGAGCAGCTATTTAAGAGAGTAAAACTGAGCAATTTCTAATGCTCACATGATCAAGTCGAAGATCACCTAAAACAACTATAACAACAACAAAACTCTGCAAGTGAAGCTTATTAGTGATTATGTGAGAGAAGCAAAGGATTTTGAAGGGAATTGATACTAGCTTAGAATTTCATACTGTTAACTATTAAGTCTACGATACAAGAGAACCCTGAACTCTTCCCCCTGCATGAGACATCTCTGCACCTTGGTTAGCTGCAGGGCTCTGCTAGGTGGAACTGTGTTCAACACATAAGATAAAGCATTAGCATTTACATACCACGTGACATTTGGTTTTGCAGATTGTGCCATCCCCTATCCCACGCTTAAGGAAAATAGAACAGAGAAATCTTCCCTTTTAGTCTTGATACACCATGCCTTGTTTTGGTTTAGCAGTTCAACCCTTAATATTTGCTTGGCCTTGAAAGTGGTAAGCATGGTAGTTTTGTGATGAAGAAGAATCCTAATAAGGAGAGGAATGATCACTGCTAGACTTATTTTAAAGGAGTACAGCTATCATCCAGATAGTCTGAAAAGCATAGGAAATTTTTAGTAATACAGTAGAAAAAATAGGAAAATGAACTGGAAAAAAAATGTAATTGCTATTACATGGTTTGCTTGGGCTGAACAACAAAGAAACTTGGCAGAGCACTAGAGTCATATGGAGAAGAATCTGAACTTTTCCTCTGGAATACAATTTATGTGGCCAAATAGGATGGAAGGGACCACCTTTTTCACTTAGTTTTCTGCAACAAGTCAACTGGATACAGGCATTTTTTATACAACCATCTAGAGACTGAACCTGTACTAGCAGTCATAAACTAATTTTTTGTGATAACATAAAGCTTATAGGACAAAATAATCAAAATATGTAGATTATAGAGTGCTGCTAACAGATCAGAAGAAATCAAAGTGATTGCCAGCATTGTAGAGAATTTTCTGAATGAAAGGAGCAAGGTGATGCCAGGAAGTGGATTCTTTCCTATGAAATCAGAGGGGAACAGAAATTCTTTGCCATTCTAACCGAGGCAAAAATTCTTTCCTTACCCACACAGGCATATAATTAAAATGCACCAATACCTTGTAAAAACATGAGCTTGACAGAAACTGTCCGGATATGTCCTTAAAAATAATTTTATTTTGAATTAAACATAATCTATTTGTTTCTGCAAATGGCTAGAATTTCGTTGTGCAGACAATCTGACATGACATCCTAACCTACTTAAGTTCAGAAGGACTTTTATTCTAGACTCCTATTTTGCAGACTCATTTTTTTTAATTGTAGAAAACTAGTCTTTCAGCTTGTTGAATGTATTTTTTTCAACTATTTTTAACTATTCTGAAGTTGAAAATTCATATTCCATAGCCATGAACATATGCCTGCTATCTAAAGAGAAAGAAAAGATAATGCATTCATTTTTCAATTTCATGTACGCTTATGGACATATGTGTATGGAACTGCATCTCTGTGGGCATACAAGAAACTATCCAAAAAGACTCCTCTGTATGTGAGTGCACCTGACAGTAAAAGGTATGATGGAAAAGGAATCTGGAGTCAATGGAAGACAATGGAATACTGTTACCCAGTATCAACAGGGGCTGAATTAGGACTCAGGTAAACCTTAGCTGAACCAATGCACATACAACCTTTTCCTATCCTCCCCATAATTTTACACACAAAAATACAAATCCCCTCATAATGAGTACATTGGACACGGAAATTTAGGTTACTCTAAATTTTGGCACAGTATAGGCTCCTACCTTTTGGGGTTTATATGAAACTAATTCTTATGAAAAGCTCATTTTGTATGGTCCTCAGAGATTGTATGGAACATTTTTTTTCCCTTCCATCCTCAGTAATTTAAACAGCTAACTACTACATGTAACTCCATACGTCTGAAAACATTACATGTTTTTTCATATGGATGTGTGCAGAAACAGCTGGTCACAGAGACTGTGGACTGCTTGCCAACAGGTTTCTCTTCTTTGTATTCCTGTTGGATATTTTAATTTTAACTGAGGACAGAGAAATTAAAGATAAAGTGAAAGTTAAGAAATTTAGAGTCAGTAGAAATTACTTGTCTATTGTAACTGTCCCTAGGTAAAAACTTTTCCATTTTCTTACAGCACCAAGTATCCAGGTTTCACAAGAAAAAGTTATTTTTTTTCCTTAGAATCACTAGGTATTAATTACACTAAATTCTACATATTATTTTAAAAAGGAAAAGAGGAGATTGGTAGACAAGAAGTCAAATAAGAAATTTAAAGGCTAAATTTTGCACACAGCCTAAGTTTTGATATAGGGACTCTGTGTGTGTTTGTATATGCGAATACACGAGGGCCACGAAGATGATTCGAGGGCTGGAGCACCTCCCCTACGAAGAGAGGCTGAGGGAGCTGGGCTTGTTCAGCCTAGAGAAGAGAAGGCTGCGGGGGGACCTGATTGCAGCCTTCCAGTACCTGAAGGGAGCGTACAAACAGGAGGGGAACCAACTTTTTAAAAGGGTAGACAATAACAGGACAAGGGGGAATGGATTGAAGCTGAAGGAGGGAAGATTTAAATGAGATATTAGGGGGAAGTTTTTTACAGAGAGAGTGGTAAGGTGCTGGAACAGGCTGCCCAGAGAGGTGGTGGATGCCCCATGCCTGGAGGTGTTTAAGGCCAGGTTGGATGGGGCCCTGGGCAACCTCGTGTAGGTCCAGGCCTGGAGGTTGGTGTCCCTGCCTGTGGCAGGGGGGTTGGAACTCTATGATCCTTGGGGTCCCTTCCAACCCAGACCATTCTATGATTCTCTGGAAATGTATTCTAGTGTCATTGAGATAAAATGATATGAACACTGAAAAAAGGAATTGTATTTGCATTTCTAAAGTATCTTACATATTTATGCTGGCAATTATGAAACTGCTTAAATGAGATCTGTAATATAAAAGCTTAGGGAAAATACATGTTTAAGTATATCCAAATCCAGTACAACTATGAAGCAGAATCTCTTCTAAGATGGGACAATACTTGGGAGTGTCTTTAATTTCCCATTTTTCATTGTTCTCAGTCATCTGGAGCTTCTTAATTCTCTTGGAGACACTATGCAATATTCTTTCTTTTGTACAGACTCTTTTAATTACAACAGTTGCTAGAAAAAACCAAAACCAAAACCCTATGCTGTCAGTGTGCTGTGTTAGCAGGTCAATTTGCTAGTCACATAATATTAAACTGACTGTTGTTCAAATATAACCTGATTTACCTTGTATGCTTTTGTTCCCTATCTCAGTTCATAATGTTGTAGGTATCTGATGCAGATTTTTAGCAAAGATAAAAATTAAATATTATTAGGAGAAGGAGGCAGTTTATGCTTTCATTATCTTGAAATAACTAGTAAGGACAGACTTTTCCTTGGTGTGCTTTTATATTGATTTTCTGAAGTCTGTGATACTACATTCTGTCATACCACCTAAAGACTTGGCTGAAATTTTCAGGCAGAAGGTAATGTGGAGATGCTGCTCTTTAGGTTATTTAAGACAGCCTGTTACTAACAGTGTATCTGCAGTTATTTTAAGCACAGTTTGCTTGTGTTCGTCTGAGACATGTACAGCATTGTACCATGTAGTAAGCTTTGCTTTGTCAGTGTGAAAAAAATCTTTGGATGGAAAAAATAGAGGTAGAAGGCATTCAGTGAGTACTTAACACCATTTGTGACTGTAACATTTAAAGTGATACCATGGCAGCCTATAACTGCAGAAGATATTTTTCCCTTCTCTCCTCAAAAAAGAATTTCCTCAGTAGGACTATACAATGTTTATAGATGACTGCAATAAACAGAATAAAGGGGTAGCTTTGACTTAGGGTTTTTTTGGTTGTTTTTTTTTTTTTTTTTTAATACAAAGATTCTCATTTAATAAGATCTTGATTGTCAGCATGCATTTTTCTGTAGTTTGTATTAAGTACCCTCATAGCTGCAAGTTCACAAGCTAAAGGAAACCCAGCACTTTCTCCTACAATAAAAATATACTTCAACTCTTTTCTTCTTGCACATATTGTTTTCAAGTAGCCCTGCAAATAATGAAAATTTTTAAAAATGGAAAAAAAATGCTACTCTTGGAAATACTTGTGGCTGCCAGCCAACCTGTGCAAGACCAAGGACCATGACGATGACTACAGCTGTTAAAACTGGTCAGGAAGAATGTCAGAACCAAACTCTATTAGAGCACACGTTGATTGGTAAAGTGCCTCTTATCCTAGTTCTCAGTGTTGTCTCCTGGTTCGCGTTACAGCAAAATTAAACCACTTACTAGCTGTGAGTAATTATGCATGTATTCTGCATAAGCTTAAAAAAATGTCTTTGCTATGAATATGCATGAATTAAAGGAAATAAGAGAGAAAAGCAGGTTGTTTGGTTTTTCTTTTTAAAATTAACACTGAAGAAAAAATCTATATTTATTTGTAGATATAATTCAAATTAAAAGTATTTATATTTGCATCAGTAAAATAAGTTAAGGACATCCTAACTATTAAAACTGAGTGAATGCAGAAGCATAGTACATTATCCTCAACATTTAAGAGGCTGGAAATGCTTTTGAGAGTGCACGTCAATATTCAGGGAAGGTTTGGAAGTAAAATAGTCAGGACTTCATTTAAATGTATAGCTTGCAGACAAATTATAGATCCTCTTTTTTAGTTGATACATATTAGAGGTATATCATTTCAAAGTACCAGTTATTTCCACATACAGTTAATTTTAACATTAATAACAGTATTTATTGTTCTTTGGAGACTAACATGTATCAGTTAGGATGAGAATGGTTTACCTGACAATAAGTTCATTTAACACTTTGCCCCATCCTGACACTGCTCGCCAAGAAAGCAAGCCCCCAAACTCTATGGTTTCTACATTGCTTGGCAAATGAGGGAAAAGAACCAGTATGAATTTCCTTCCACTTGCTATTGGAATGATTACACCTACAAGATATGTTACGCAACTTGGTAGCTAGGCCCTGGTATCTATTTATGAAGTTAAATTTGCTCCCTCAGATGACTCTTACTTGCTCCCCAAAATATGTACAATCTGGGTATGGAATCTCACTCTGTTCATTTATTACAAATAATTGTTCCCTTTTAGTGCCTGAAATAATCACCTTATTTAAAAAACGATCAAATGAAAGAGAAATATTGAGATATCTAGGTTTGGCTTTTTTTTTTTTTTTCTTTTTATTATTATTGAGCATTTTAGTGTTATTTCTTACTGTACTTTGCAAGGCAGATGAGAAATTCTACCCTTTTGTTCAGAAAAAAATAATGAAAGGGCTTAGGAAGTCTACTGGAATATGTTGTATCTTATGTGATTTTTTTATTTGTATTATGTTGGATGATCAGCTTCATAGGTGAATTGTGCAAGACCTGATTCTCACACAGTATTCTGTGGTGTTCTTTCAACTCAGGCTAATAACATACAAATTAAAACATTGTATGTGAACAACAATCTATTCAGTATACATGCACATTAATTCCTGACAATATTCTGACTGTATTGCAGATAACCCGAGCAAGGAAGTACAAAAGTGCCTCAGCATAGCTCAGAACCCCTGTGCTGTGGGTGTGACCTGCCATAGCAGAACTCCTGTGCTTGAGCTACTCCTATAGACTGCAGTTCATTCTATCAAAGGCATGCACTCATGCACAGAGACCATGACTATTAAAATGGGACAAGCAGGATTTAGATAATACAGATTGAGAAACAAAATTAAATTGGAAGTTCATTTTTTCTCACCAGTCCTTTCAGTGGTAATTCAAGGAGGGTCACAGCAGTAGTATGTGTTTATGGATAATTTATAAATCCAAGTATATGGAAATTTACTTCTGTGGCTAAAATATTAAACTGGAATTTCAGTTGAAACAAATATTTCTGATTTTTATTTCTAATTTATTTTTAGTTATGCTCTTTTAGATGCATGTGTGAATTTAATTCAGCAGTACATGCTGTGAGAGTACTTCCACGTGTTTTATTTAGCTAATGAAATTCTAATCTTTCTTCAGCAGAGTCTAGGAGAGTGTTTATGCCTGAGCAGGATTGACATTCTGAGCAAGATTACCACTGAAAGTCGATAAACAAATAGGATACTTGGATATATGTTTGGAAAATATTTGGAAAACATTAAAAGGAAAGAAGCTGGATAGCTAATTAAAATCAGCTTAAAGTAATAGAGTTGATTCTTATTTCCCTCTGCCAACTTCGTAGTTTTGAACATGTAGCTGCTTCCCCCTACCCCCCCTCCACCCCCCCAGTGATATTCTCCTCTTAGTAACTGTGTGAAAGGCCATGCAGAAATTGCATATGCTTTGGAAATAATGAAACTGAACAGGCCCAAAACTGCAAAGAACACCAGAGAAACAATTTTTGCTAATCCTTTTTGGTTACAATATTGCAGGGTGGTAATTGTAATAGCCATAGATGAACTTTTTTTTCCCCTCCAATTGAAATCCTTCTAAATAACATGATAAAAAAAAAAAATAAAGACAATTGTTTTGTGAAAGCTGAGTTGGAACATTTCCTGGATAAATGAATTAGTAAACACATTTTCTAAGTGAGTCAGGAGCAAATTTTATCCAATAATACCACTTTCTATAAATTCATAGATGCATTATAGATGAATAGTTTTGATCTCAAAGCCAAGCATCCAGGCACAAAACAGTCAAGATGTGCAACAGCTATGATTTACTTTGAGCCAACGAATCTCATTATTTTTGTGTTATCAAATGTTAAATCATTGGCTTGAGGCCTATTTTGAGTAGCATGCACAGCTTAATCATGTGAAAAGAAAAAAAAGATGGTCCTTATTTGCGAGAGTTATATTTTGAGACAGACATATACCTTTAGCATTTTGGACAACTTTTGAAACTATAAGAAACCAAAGTACAGAAAAGGAAGATGTGTGATAGAATAAGATGTGGAAGTCAAAATTTAAAATTTTAAAACATCTAGTCTATAACACAGATTACCAGCACACTACACTTAAGCAAGAAACATACAATCTAGTATTCATAATCCCAACAGTCTCTGAGTTCAGTTATTTTTCAGTGAGACCCACTTACTTGTATGGCTCAATAATGAATTTGACAATGACAGGAATGGAATGAGGGATAGAACTTTAAAAATATGCTAGTAAAAGAATAAAATAAATGCAAGACTGCTACATTTATATTTTATCTTTACAATGTGGAAGAAATACACTTCCCTTTTCAAAGTCATTCATTCAGAGAAGAAAATGTGAATGCGAGAAAGGATTTGCACTAAGATTGTTTAGATTCACGTGCCATATATTGGTGGAATGGAATTGCAGTTTTCTTGAAAGGCTCTTGGTGCAGTAGCTGGGAGACTGATATACTCTAGACATCCACATAGATTCAGTAGAAGTGTTGAGTGGTGGTGGTGGGTTTTTTGTTTGTTTTTGTTTGTTTGTTTTTGTTAAGACAGCAGACTTCATAGATGTAGATGTTGTTTTAAGGTGTAAGTTGACTATTAGTTTGCCATACAACGACCATACAGTCTTTAGCTTTTCTCCAGAAACTGTCTTCAAAGGTTTCTAAGTACTCCTGCATACTGATGAGATTAATGCAGATGTGAAATTCGGTATCTGAAAGCTAGAAAATGGTACTGCTATGAAACTCTTGAAAAGTTGTGTGGGGCTTGTTTGTTTTGGTTTTGTTAATAAAAAATTAAGCCTGGTTATTTTTCTGGTTATGTAGTCAATTATAGTTAATAAGAAAAAGATGGTTTACCTGTAACTAGAGTAGTAGATGCAGGGCTTCTCCCTGAGGAACGTTTTATTTTTCCTTGGTTGAATGTTTCTTGGAGAGAAGGCATGTTAAAGAAACACTGCTTATGAAGAAGGACACGAAATCCCAAATCAGTATAAAGATCTCTTCTATGTTGTCCTTTACTGAAGAATAACAAAGAATTGCTGTAGCTGACATGAACTTCTGTAGGACCTTAACACTTGGTAACCAAATTCCATGGTACTCTGTGATGGAAACGAAACGCTGTGTTCAGTGTGTTTCTCATGAGGTGTTAATGTTGTAGAAAGTACACTGTTCGTACCTGATTTTAAAAATATCACCAGAATTTCAGAAAGATTGCTTTCAGCAGCTTGACTCTGTAAACACCTATTACATCTCTCTTTAGAGATATCAGAATTTCACAGAATGCTTCCTTGCATAGAAATGCCTCAGGTTAATGATTTTGTCTTTGATTACTAATTTTCATCCAAATAATTTGGCCTCCTGATATATGAGGTGATTCTGTCATAGAATCATAGAATGTTTTGGGTTGGAAGGGACACCCAGAGCCCATCTAGTCCAACCCCCCTGCAGTGAGCAGGGACACCATTACCCAGATCAGGTTGCTCAGAGCCCCGTCCAACCTGGGCTTGAATGTTTCCAGGGATGGGGCCTCCACTACCTCTCTGGGCAACCCGTTCCAGTATTTCACCACCCTCATCGTAAAGAATTTCCTCCTTATATCCACCCTAAACCTATCATGTTTCAGTTTAAAACCATTCCCCCTTGTCCTATCACTGCTGTCCCTACTGAAAAGATTTTTCCCCTCTTTCCTATAGGCCCCCTTTAAGTACTGACAGACTGCGATCAGGCCTCCCCGCAGCCTTCTCCAGGCTGAACAAGCCTTGTCCAGTGACTTCGTCTGGTATGTCTTAATGACAGCAGTGATGGGTTTTGTATTTGGCAGTTTTGAATTGTAATGAATATTTTGAGTGATAATTAACTATCCCCTGTGGACAAAATCCTCTTTAATCTAAATTGCAGATCTCTGCAGATAAGAGATCAGATTCTCTGTAGTGTTGATTAAAAGAGCAAATTTTGACCTAAATGTTTGAGAAACTGATGCATATGAACCTTAATTTTGTATCAATCAGAACTCAAATTGATGTAAATAATTGATTTTGTTGTAAATAGTCCTAGTAATAATTCCTGAATTTGTCTGAATAGAAATCAGGATTTGGAACTAATACATGCCTCCACATATATCATCTTAACTTATCTGACAGGGCAGGACTACCTTACAGGTATTCAATGGCTGAGTTTGACTTAGGTAATGGGCTGTGCTGGCTTAGAAGAAAAATCATCAGGCCCAGTATCCCATCTCCCAGAGTGACCAAAAGCAGATGCTTAGGGAAGATAAGAACATAATATCTAATGAGACTTCCCCAGAACTCTCTCCTTGTTCGGGACTCTTAAATGCTTTTTGCCTTGCCATAACCAGAAAACATAGGACCAGTTCACATACTTTGGCCACTTTAGCCTGACTCTTCAATGGTGTGCATTTCTGATTTCAGACAGGCAGCTCCATATTATAAGCATATGGGTCTTACATGCTGATGAACTAACTACTCCCGTTCTCAGAACTAAATGATTGTGTACATAGTTTGCTGTACACGGGCTGAAATAGCCTTTCAGGTAAGCTGTGTGATGCAGAGATACCAGACTTTGTTCTGCCAGATATACTAACTAAGGTCCAGTATGCATGTTGCTTCTTGAACCTGCTTGAAAGCAATGAGTGTGGTATTTAATAAATTGGCCTTAGAGGTGTCCCTGCTGGACCTGCGGTGACTTTGTAGAAATTGATTCAAGTACAGATGACGAAGTATCAATTGTTTTCCTTTTATGCATCACATCGTAGTCCCAGTAGCCACAGGGAAAGGAGAGCTGACAACAGAAGGTAATAGTAATTCATTTGTCAATATCCATTTAACTTGTAGACTTTTTAGTTATAGACTTATAGAGTATACATCCTTCATGTGCTCACATAGCATCTAACACAGCAGTGTGTATGTCAGATCATGGCGTGACTCTAATACCAAATAGTAGTTTAAAGCATTGTGGTCAGTACTTTGTTTTCAATAACTAGTTATGTGTAAACCCATTGAGCTATAACAGTATTATTCAGAGCACATCTGAATAATTTTACATTCAAAATACTTATTTAGGAGGAAAAGTCTCATTTTCTGCTGACATCTAATGGAAAAGCTAGTGGGTTTAAAGGTTTGAAGCCATCTTGAGTATCTGCTAAATTGATTGACAGAGTATTTATCTTCTAACCATTTGTTATAAATTGGAGAGGATTTTACTGATGTGCAATTTATGCCTTAGAGACAGAGGGAAAAATCTTTCTAATCTTGCTTTTCAAATGAGGTGATCATCCACTACAGAGCGGTGTGCCTGAAACACAACCAGCTGCAAGCTACAGATATTTTTTCAGAGGTTGGAAATGCAAAGTCCCATGACTTAATTCACTGCTAACAAAACGTCTGATTATCTTCATTATCTACTATTCTTATTAAATCTTTATTTTGTAAAATGTCTCATAATTTAACTTTACAATTTGCTGATTCTGCTTAATAAAAGCAGACTACTTTATCTTGAAAAGAATTAATATGATAGTCTTTACCCTTCTTTTAAAAGTTTTTTTATTTATTTATTTACCAAGTCTGCCAGCAGTGCAACTATTTGTATGAGTCTGAAAAAGACGATGTTCTACTAACAGGAGAAAAATGCAACCTAATCCTCTTATGCTAATTGGAGGGTGTTAATGGCTTTCAGCAAGATTTTAGAAGTTTCATCACTAGGAGTACCTTCATGCAATTTCCAGACTACTCTTCTGCAGTTTCACCGCAAATAATACTCAGCAATTTATATTCTTGACTGTATTTCCACCAGGAAAGCGGACTGAATACAGTAAACTCCTAAAAGGAATTTCTTTTTTTTCTTTTTTTTTTTTTTTTTTTTTGTGTGTGTGTGTGTGTGTGTGGTTTTGTTTTGTTTTTTGTTGGAGTGGGACTTAAATACTCAAATGTGGTGAATAAATGGCTATGTAATAAATCATTTTATGCTTTTTGGACCATTGTTAACAATTCATTTTAACCAATTAGAGATGCCCATTTCCAGTTACCCTGTTGGAAGAATATTAAAAGTCTGTAGACTATTAGCAATACCTAATTGTTACGGTTACAGATACTGCTTATGGGGAATAGATCAATTGTTAATGCCTGCAAATCTAATTTCTTTCGAGGTTTGACTCATTAAAATGATGCTGTCAATCCTTTCCTGTAGCCTTTTAAAGAAAATTTCTATTTTTTCCTGTGATAATGTTAAGTGAGCACCCATGAAACCATTCACAGGTCTTCAAGGTCAATAGTGATAAAAAAATCTTTTTGAAGAGTTATTATACACCTCTAATCAAGAAGCTGTAAAATTTGAGTGTAAATTGTTGGGTGTGAGCTTCTGACCTGATTGTTAAACCCTGAGTTACCAGAAAGTTAAGCATCTCCATTTTCTTTTAGAAATGAGACCTTTCCTCCACAGGTATTGTAAATTGACATTCTCCATGTCCTAACCACCTGGCCCTCCAGCCACGTAACCATTCGTGGAATGGATGCTCTTGGAGTAAGGCTGAGAATGATTGGCTTATTGTTCTTAAACGGTACAGTTTGAAATGTTTTGCTGTATCTCAGGTTTCATTTACAGTTACCCATTCTGTCCTTCTATTCCCTTCTATATTATTATTCAAATAGTGTAATCTATTTACTTCTGCTTATAATCTGAAATTAGTATTCATGAAAAGAAAGCCTTGTTTTGCACGAGGCTAGGGAAGCACATACTTGAAATCATGTTGCACTGATTAATTGATTGCCTGTGGTAAGTATGTTGAAAGAATTTCCAGTTTCATTGTGTTAAACATTGAACAGATGCATTATGTTAAAAAACTTAGAATCTTTACTTGGTAAACTGTAAACTAAAGCATAAAAAGATAATCATGTCAGTTCTGAAACATTAGTTGCTTGTACACCATGTATTTTATTATAAGGATCAAGTTTAAGAATTTATCTTTCGTATGAATGGCAAAAGAACACATAATTTTAACATAATGACATGCTAAAATGGCCCTATTTTTATCCCATGCTATTAATGTTTTTCTTTAATATGACATCACTTTTTTGCATGAAGGGATACACTAAAACATGGACTTCTTTAAGGACTTTTATTTCAAAGAAGAAAGTTGATAGCAATAAAAGCAAAAAAGTTAAAGGCATATTAAAGGCATAATTATATAATATTAAAATAACAATAAAGTAGCCTCTCTGTAGATGAAATTGAGCCAGGATGAGAGTTAGCAGTAGTTGTGCAGTGAAACCACAGCATTTCCTCAAAGAATAAATGGTGTGGAATACAGTTGTATTGGTAACAGTGCCATATGTTATGAATGTGTAGCTTCCATGCACAAAGTCTGATGTGCTTTCTTGTGTGCATGGAAATGTATACGCAACAGCTAACATCTCTTAAAAGCCACATGTCTATTGAAGACATAAAGCATTGCCACAATGCTTTTATGATCTTTGCATCTACTCTGAAAAGCTAATTTTTAAATAGCCATAGTTTTCGAAAAGCTATAAAGAAAAAAGTGATTTCAGATACACAAATCTCAGGAATGTATGTGGTTGCTGTATTGCAGCTGGAACTGGATGCAACAAAATGGAACATTTTTATTATGTATTTTTAACGATGAAGTTGAATTCACTAATACTACCTTATCATTACCTGATATTGTTAACAAACAAATGTATTCAGTTACATCAATACTCGAAGTACTTAAATGATGATAATTAAATGGCAATTTTTGAAGAAAATAATATGGGCACAAAGAAGGACAAGATTTGTATCACTATTATGCTGAGATCTTATTAGAAATACAGTTTGGTGTGGGGGCCAGTATTCTCACTGACTGGTTGGGACACTACTGTCAGCATTTCTCAAAAGCAGAAGAATATCAATTTCTCTGATGAACTAACTCATCTTTCCAAATTATTTTAAGATTAAAATAGCCCTGTAACTTTTCTAAGGAGATTCCTAGTCTTTTTCTTAGTGGGAGCAGGGACTGAAGGAGATAAAGTTATAAATTTACTACTTATACCTATGTAGATATTAGTAGCTATACTTATATATATAAGAGATACACAACAAATATACAAGCAAACATAAAAATATGACAGCTTAGGGAAGTCTGATTTCCATCTGAAGAAAATGGGAGGGGTTTAAGCTGGGTGTCTGATGCCCAGTTTGAAAAATTAAAGGTTTCTAAGTTGTGATGAGCTAAAATTATTCTTGCATGTGTGTAAACCTGTTTAGCTAACACTTATGGGGTTCTTTTATATCTATGTGATAGCATAGATCTAGTCCTTTCTTACTGCATGTCAGGTTCAATAAAACCCGTTTTTCATTGTAGCTGACAGTAACCTCTGGTCTAGATTGGCATGATCAGGAGTCTGGAATACAGGCTTCAGAGAGCAGTCAGTCTGTGTAGCCGGCGCCACAACAAGAGGGAGTTTTCTACTAAAAAGAAACTGTCAAATACACAGCTTAGATTTGTATTCTTGTGGAAGAGAATCTCATGGAACCAACAGATTGTTTCATCTTACTGTGAAGACCCTCTTTTTGCAATATCATTTTTTTCTCTAACAACATGGAAATTGGAATTTACATATCTTGTCAAAAGTGCTAATGCATCACCTTTGAGGAAGTCCCCAAATCCTGTCTCACCTTTTGCTTGTATCCCCAAGTCACTAGTCAGCATATAGGTTTGATGGCTTAAAAGGCTTTTAGGAATTTGCCATGGTAGATTAACATTTTTCCATGTTCTAGCCAAAATAAATTTTATCTCACCCTTGTACAACATTTCTCACTGCACAGTACACCCTCCAGTCATTGTTCATTCCATTTGAAAACACTGAATTGCTGTAGACACAGAGTAAGGATTCCATATATTTACAGACACTTCAGGTGGAATAATTTGGTTTTGTTACTAAAGAAGCAGTTAAATCTACATTAGGGGCCAAATGATTTAAGTTTTCCTTTAGTGGTTTTCCAGTGAACAATCTTTTTAAAAGTATACCAGTATGTAGATATAAGAAGGAAATTTAGTTTTGTTGGCTGGTTTTTTTATTAAACGTTTAAATGTTGACAAAAAAATACTGTGTTAGACTTAAGAGTTTGAAGACACTGCAATAGGTGATGTTTTTGCATGTCAATTGTGCAAGGCCAGATTCTGCTAGTATGGATTTGTACAATTGACCTTCTGACCTCAGTAGTTTTCTCACAAATATAGCCGCCTCTAAATTCAGTATCTGTTTGTCTTGTTTGAATTCCAGCCACATGGCTTCCCATAGCTACATTAGCACTGGCTCTTGTTAAGTTTATAGCAATCTGTTATAAGTTAGTGTGAAATCAGTATGGAAACTGACCTTGTTATTGTGATAAAATATTACCCAGAAAATTGCAAGATAAACATAAAAAGCGTACATATCAGGAGATGGAAAGATTGCCAGACTTCTGAGTAGCATCCACAGTCAGCAGAAAGGTACTCTGCAAAGCATTTTACAACTTTGTATAATCCATTCTCGGACAACTTAAAGATACTACCAGAGCTCTGGATGAATTACAAGTTGTCTGAAAGTGGCGAGAATATCTTTTAATTGAATTGCATATATTCTTTTTGGATGATAATGTTAATATATACTTTACTTTTCCCTTATTTCTGTATTTCCTTCCCTTATTCCTATATATCCTATACTTTTCCCTATACTTTGCCCTTATTCCCAGTGAATTAGGAAATACTTATGATAATCATGACAAGATATTAAAATTTATATTTATTATGAAATAAATTTTAAAGTTGAAGCCTTTGCATAGCTATCAGTGGAGCATTCATGCACAGTTAAAACACGAGGGATACTTTTTCATTATTTAAAACTGATCTCTGGGAGCAGGGCAGCCACAAGCATAGGCCATAAAAAGTCTCATTGCCTTAATTTTGGAGGCTCATCTTAGTCTGTGGAATAAAAATATTCTGCTTCTGTCCCTCCCCCAGTTCAAGATATCTGTAATGAGCATATGGTTTTGGTGGGATTATTTGTATAGCACGTGTAACACTGAAAAACTAAAATCTTTACTCAAGCAACTATATGGATGTGGCACTACAGGTTTAGTATCCCTCTGAGATGTGGAATTAAACCCTAAGGAATGATTAAGCCATATCAACAATAAATAATAATTAAATATGTGGTTATTCATACTTTTATTACTTCGGCAGGAAATAGCTGATCTTTTTAATTATAAAAGCTACATTCAGTTGGGTTATATGTTCAGGAATCCTTCAATGCCATAGGATTTTACACTGTCTGTAGCATATATTTGTCTCTGTTCTACTTTTAATTTCTGTTGGTGGGGTGTAATTATAGAGCACTTTTAGAATGCCATTTACAAGATAATTATTGCATTTTAAAGGCTTATTAGATTAATCCAAACAGAGAAATTATATACCATGAAAAGAAATGCAAGAACACAGTTGAGAATGTACAATCTTTTAAAAACATGAAAAATAATTAAGTCATCTCAGAAACCTCTTGATATCATTTGGTGAATAGTATGAAAGGAAGATTGTCTGACCTATAGAAAAGTAATTGTAAAGATTTCACTTTCATGTGAGGTAATGAAACATTTCAAATATACTGAGGGATCATGCTGATGTGGCTTAACAGGGGAAAAAGACATTCCATTGCAAATTTATCTATCATCTCTTTGGTTTCAGGGTGTGGAGTCAGTGTGCATTAGATATGACTGGTCAATATATACTATTCATTTCTTCAATATATGCATACACATTTCATATTCTACTCAGAACGCAACCTGCTTGCTGACAAATTTTTGTTATAGCAAGGTAGTAACTCAGGACAGTGCTCCGTTCTAAAAGCATTGGAAATTCTAGGCTGCTGAGGTATCTAATATACTGCAACTGCTGTAGTTTTAAGTAGACTTTCTGCAAGACTGCAGCTGAAATAATCCTAACATATAGAAACATGCATTTGTTGTCTCGGAACTTTAACTTCTCACTGTCAGTTGCTAAACTAAAAACAAGCATAATGGTGTGTAATAATGGATATATAATTCTCTTTCCTGTTTGCCTGTTCAGTGATTTTTTTTCCCCCAAATTAATATCTTTTTGTGACTACCTCAGATTCACACTAGACACAGCTGAGTAACCAGTGAATAGTTTTTTTTTTTTTTTTTTTTGTCCCTTAGCTATACAGGAAGACCCTAGTGGCTATTCTTGAGATAACTAGCAAGTCATGTATTTTAATGCCTTCTATTTTTAGATGCTGCTCATTCTCACTTCCCCCTCACATTTTCCTCATTTCTATAAAAGTCATTCTTACTCTGTGCTTCTCATGCAAATCTCTTGCTGTTATCTAATTCTATGTTTTGATTATGTTAAGCATATTAAAATAAATTTAGATGATAGATTGAAGCTCTGAAACACTAAATAGCACCAAAATTATAGTTACCTGTAGCTGTTTTTCCTCCTGGACTATCCCAGCTGTGCTTTGGACAAAGCAGAAGGCAGGTGGTATAAAATAATATGTAATCATTAAATGTCATTAAATCATTAAATGTCATACGTACACTGTGTGAGGGTGAGCAGTTATGGTAAAAAGAAAGATCATAAATCTGGAACTTAACATGTTGCTGGTACTATAAAAAAAATTAAGTTACTTTTGTTGATATCTTTAATTTTTAGCTTCCTAGTTTATTTTTGTCCTTTCTGCAAAAAATGGATTGTGTACAACTGGACATATGATCAGTGTTGTATGAAGCCAAACTGCTCTCAGCACTGCCACTCAGCCTCTGCAGCTGAGCTACCAAACCACAGCGGTTATTGTATGGGCTAGAGGCACTGGGGGGATATAGACTGTCTCTTCTCTTCGGAAGATGTTTGGTGGTTTTTTGGCTTGTCTATTCAGAAAGGGTGAAGTACTTAGTTCCTTTGGACTTGAGGGAGCCCCAGCCTTACATCTGCCCCGCAGGGAGATGGGAAACTGGGTCTTGTTAGAAGAGGCTAAGAAAAAATAGTGAAAGACATCTAACTACAGTGTTGATTTCATAAAAATGTTTTTGACAGACTGTCAACATTTTGTAAAGGTACTCACAGAAAAGAGTCGGATAGGGTAATTTTGAATGGAAATTCACAGGACAAAAGAAAATCCATTTCTAAAGCCCAAGAGGTGTTTTCCTGCTGCAAACAACAGTGCTTTAAAATGTATTTTGTTATTTGAAGTTTGCTAGGTTTTATTTTAAATGAAGACAAAAGATGGAAAAAATCTAAATAGCAAGTTGTTCTTAATTTTATCCACGTTTTATATTTGCCACTCTTATTTTTAGACCACTATCTAGAAGAGTTCAAGTATGTGAGAGTATAAATATCTTAAAATAAATAGCAAGAGAGCTCATTTAAGACTTGTTTGGCTTGTTAGCCCTCTCATTCCTTTTGTGGGTTAGGATGAAAATTCTCTTAAAAGGAAGAGGAAACAAGATTATTTAGGGCATTTAGCAAGAGGCAACATAAACCAGCAATTCATATCTAGTTAAGCTTTACATTTTTCAGAAATGTCCTAAATTGTCAACAGCACCGACAAAACACTTCAGGTTTATTCATATATACTATTTATTGAAGTTTGTTTTCTGAATGTCTTCTGACTATTTTCATTCAGGCTTTTCTGCAAAAGACATCTTAGTAATTTTAAAAAATCTTCATCAAATGTATTGTTTATGCATGACAACTCATAGAAAGAAATATGCTCCCCATAAATTCAGTGTCATCTCTAATTCTCTTTGAGTTTGCCCATTTTTTTCTTTTTATAGTGTCAATAGCACTGTTGCGACTTACCTAAATACTTGTTCTACTCAGTGAGTTTTCATAAAGTATGTAGAAAGCTTTCTGCGAGGATAGCTAGCATACATGGTAAAAGGCTGAAGTGTCATTCACGAGACCAATTTAACTGCTCTTAGGCTGTTGGTACTCAAATTGGAGTTCTGTACACAAACATTAAAACTCAACCTAGTTTTCAATTTCAAGTTTTCTAGTAGAAAGATCAGATCTAAGCTGCTAAAAATTAATAGGTTTTGTACCCAGACACTTTACTTGAAAGTATTCTTTATGGTGTGTTTTCTCAAATAGGTGAATGAAGCCGTATCATTGGTTTATAAATAACAAACTCTTAAGTGAGGCATCAAGTCACAGAGGCAAGAATTTAGCAGTACCACATGTCTAGATTTCTCAGGTGTCTGTCTTTTTCTTTCTCTCCAAAACGTTTTGGGTTGGGTGGGGTGCTGAGGAAATTTGCCATCTTTAAGACTTGCAGGTTCAAGCAGCACTCCTGAGTTATCTGTGGCCACAAAATCCCAGAGAAACAGGCATTTTGGGATATGCTGTGCTGGAGCTGCTGAACATGCACTGAGTAAAAGGCATGCATGCATTTGACTATCTTTGCATGTACTTACTGCACATGCAGACCTAACATCCTGGACATAAAAGTACCAGTTCTGCTTATGTCCTAATAAAGAACTGAAACTTCTGTTCTAGCTCTTTCCCCTCCCTGAAATAACAGGTTGTGGTTTTGTAGGGGTTTTTTGTTTTAAATTCAAAGGCTTTAGAGAAAAGGACTAGACATTTTTAACAGGTCTGGCTAATTAGTGTCAGCTTTACTCGGAAAAACACTTCTCAATTTTAAGAAAAATTGAGATGCCGCTCAGAACAGTAGAACATGACCCTAATTTAATTACATTGTGGTAGACTGATTGTAGGACACAATCTTACTATTTCCATATACAGGTGCTGCAAGATCAGTGTTACACAGACTCGATATATGGGGGACCAACATCCGCAGTCCTTATTTGCTATATGCCCTTCTACCTTTCTTTCGTTAGAGAAAGTGCACTTCTTCTGAAATCAGTGTCCACATACTTAGTCTGCTGTGAGTTACACAAGTGGATCAGGGTTCCTATGAGAGTAAGGATCCCATTTATACCTGCTTTTAGAAAAGTTGGCAGGTTATCCTGCACTCTGCTTCTGGAGCTCTGCATGATGAATTCTCATGATCTGAGAGTGAGAACCACTGAAAAATGAACATGAAGTTAATGTAATTCGGCCTTGAGAAATCAAATGACTGCAGAATCTGACATAGTCATGGCAGGCTCATGTTCTGTTAACTGCTTATTAAAAATTCTAGTTCCCAGTCAAGGATCAGTCACAATTCACCTTGGCTAACTTAGCAGATGGGAGTCTATTAAGTCTTCTGTAATGAAAGCCTACTGAGAAATACTATTAGCTTGATATTAAAATTGTTTTGAAGAAATTGAAGTTAGATTTTTTTCCCTACTTTAACTTACCTGCTTATTGGAAGAGAGACTGGTATAATTAGTGTAAAGTCCTGCAATCATTAATTTTCAGATGCAGTTCTGTTGAAAAATACTATTGTCTCAGTTACAGTTGAACTGAGTAACTTGATACATACAGCAGTTCTATATATGTCTGTGTTGAAAGGGCTGGGTGGAGTATTTTACAGTATTTATTGATTATGAATGCATCGGGCTAACATTGAATAGCATAAGTCAGCAGTTATATCCTTTTAGAACCAATTTAATAGCTGGTAGACTGTACTGGATATTTGGGGAAAACAGGAGGTATTGAACAGTTTCAGGGAAGCAAAACTTGCATGGGAATTTTGTCGAAACTGCCAAAGGGTACAGATACTTTAAGCATGGGAGAAAGGAAACTAAGTAGTAGATGAAGAAACAAACCTGGGGAGGAGTAAGCACAGGAAAGAGGCCTTGCAAAGTAAAGTGAGTATATCAAATTGAGGCCAGTAAAACTCTTAGATTCACCTATAGGTTGCAAAAGCAGGGCTCAAAAGATCATTTGGCTGTAAATAAGCATGCGATAGTACATGTTTGTTGCCAAAAGAAGCTAACAAAACCCCAGCCCACAATATTCTCTCATGTTAAATGAAAAACTGACAAAGAGCTTGTTTTACTCCCACTAGAATGCTATTCAGTTTGTGAACCAAGTATACATATGTAAAGAAGTTTTTAAACACAGACAGGAATATTGTACTGGGTGTTTCACTTTGTCACCATATTTACAGTTGTGTACCATTTCCCATTTTTAATGCTAATTTAATTGTTCTCTCCCCATGGAAAGAAAGTAGTGAAGGTATCTTGCTACACAGATGACAAAAATATAGAAGTGTTAAGTTCCATAAACCCTCTCTGCACCTGTCTGGGATTAGGTACAAGGAATTCAGGAGAAAGCTAATGACACTATAATGCGCACTGATTAAAATAAATTCCAGCTGTAAACCAGTAGTCCTTTTTCTAGGAGCAGAAGAGATGGGTTTGCCTATGCATACTCCTTTTTACTGCCACATAGAAATGCAGCATGTGGTTTCTGAAGATTGACTTCCTTTTACTCTCAACATTGAGCTGAGACAGGGAAGCTTAAGAAAAATAAAGCAAAACCATTATTGAAAGCAAAACATTGTTATTGAGAACCCTATGTAACTTTGCCCCTTAATCACTGATGTTGATAACACTGATGGAGCATCAGTGGCACACTGTACAACACAAATCAGGATTTGCTTGTCTCGGGAAGATAAAATCATTGAATCTTGAGGAGAGTATAGAAGGATACAGCTGCCCATGTTCTCAGGAGCAACTTCTTTTTCTTCCCCCCAGTCAGAAGCTGAAAAATGCACTTGGATTGAAACATAAATTTGACCTAAATTGCTACTATCAAGGAAGGAGCTGAGATATCAGAAGGAGGAGGGAGCATTACATGAAGCAGAGGAAATGACCTGTTGACTCAGTTGAAGCCTTTATTCCTAAAGTGCCTCTGGATCCAGTAAATCATTACTCCTATCTTCAGTTCAGAGGATACTGGTGGAGTGTTAGATCAAAATCCAGTGTTTTCTCCAATTTCAAGTGCATTCTTAGTAACTGATACGTGCATACAAGCTATGTAATCTTATAACACTATAGATTTCTTGAGAAAATTAGGAAAAATACTGATCCCTGCAGTTGGTGACTCAGAAGGCTTCTGCACAGTAGACTGAATAGTAGAACACATGGTAAAAATGTTATTTATTGCATTTCTCAAAAAACATCCAAGTTCTGTTTTTGTTCTTTTAAAATCTGAATACATTGGTTTCCGTTTATTAGCATCCACATAGATAAACTAACATCTCTGTAGGTGAGAAAACAGAAGAATTTGGATCTGTGGCCATCAGGAACTAGCACTTTGCTGTGTGACATGAGACAACTTTTAAAACCTAAAATCATTCTAGGCTTTTTCTAAGATTCATGTTATGCTAAACCTAATGTAAGACTAAAGTATTCTTCTAGGAAGCCTAAGAGATATTTTGAAACAGTGGAAGAAAACTAGGCTACCTTGGCTTTTCTAATATTTGAGTTAAAATACAGCTGTTTGTTTCCTTGACAAAAATGTATGTGCAGCTCCATAAAGAGCAATTCTCAGACTTGTGTTTGAAAACCCTGTTTAGTAATTTAGACAGGTCACTATAGTTGTAAAAGTCACATTTTATAGTTGAAGATGGTATAGTCCGTGCACATTCAGTCTGCAGTTCAGAGGCTAAAAGTAATAAATTCTGCCTTTTTATTTTAATGTGATCAGTACTTGGTTTCCTAAAAAGTGGTGCCTGACTGAGAAGACGGCAAAGGTAAGGAGACCAACTAGAATTGTAATTGTCGTGCAGAGATTTCTTTGCAACTTTAGTCTCCGTAGCATTAAGATCAGCTTTGCCTTCTGTTGAAAAATCAGCTTATTTTATCTCCATTGGGATGCTGAAATTGAGGCACATCTTCAGTCATGGCCTCAAACTGAATTCACTGAAAGCCAGTTTCCTGTGTCCTAGTATGTCAGTGCTAGACGTGCTTGAGAGGAATTCCTTTCTCTAATTCTTATCATCTGTGCTCTAAAAAGTTCCCAGTCTGCCACTATTTATTTGGAGTTCTTTCTTCACACTCCCTCCTAGCATGCAGATGCCCCTGTTGGGGAGTACTGCAGCTGCTGTCATTAGTGCTGCCCAGCTGACAGCCCTTGTCCTAGAGCCCTCAGGGCCCCTAACCTGGCCCCGCAGCTCTTGCAGCTGCCATGCATCAGCCATTCCCTGGACCTCTAGGTGGGAACTGGGGGAGTAAATGCCCCCCACACTACAAGGGCAGAGCAAGTCCGAGATGGCCTCATGAGACTGGATGTCTACAAGTCTA